>CM059322.1:16358310-16373310 GCA_030340685.1 Protosalanx chinensis | reverse complement strand
GAGCTGGTGGAGGTGAGCTGGTGGATGTGAGCTGGTGGAGGTGAGCTGGTGGATGTGAGCTGGTGGATGTGAGCTGGTGGATGTGAGCTGGTGGATGTGAGCTGGTGGAGGTGAGCTGGTGGATGTGAGCTGGTGGATGTGAGCTGGTGGAGGTGAGCTGGTGGATGTGAGCTGGTGGAGGTGAGCTGGTGGAGGTGAGCTGGTGGAGGTGAGCTGGTGGAGGTGAGCTGGTGGAGGTGAGCTGTAGCTCCTGTGAAGGTCCTTATCCTCTTCCTCCTCTTCCTCCTCTGCAGGAGCTACAGACAGAGATGTTACGCGGAGTCAGAAGTGCACAGAAGATTCTGCCGGTTGGTTCAGCTCTTACTCAACATTACATGTGATCAGGATGTGTCATCTGATCAGAGTGTGTCATGTGATCAAAGTGTGTCACGTGATCAGGATGTGTCATGTGATCAGTGTGTTACATGTGATCAGAGTGTGTCATGTGATCAGAGTGTGTCATGTGATCAGAGTGTGTCATGTAATCAGGATGTGTCATGTGATCAGAGTGTGTCATGTGATCAGAGTGTGTCATATGATCAGAGTGTGTCATGTAATCAGGATGTGTCATGTGATCAGAGTGTGTCATGTGATCAGGATGTGTCACGTGATCAGGATGTGTCACGTGATCAGGATGTGTCATGTGATCAGGATGTGTCATGTGATCAGGATGTCATTTGACTAGCTCCTAAACGCTGCCCCTGACGTGTTTCCAGAGAAATGCCCCCAGGAGATTACGTGAAGAAGCCAGGAGATGTGGACTCGTTCTACAGTGACATGCCCCCTGGAGTGAGCACCAACTCTGGGTGCAGCTCTAAGAAGAGGTGTGCCTGTCTGTCTCACCTGCAGATATACACCCGCTCCTTCACCCCCTCCATCCCATCCATCTCTCAGAACATCTCTCTGTTCGGCTTCAGGTGTGCCACCTCACTGTCAGCTCATTCTCAGCCACTGTCTGTGTGTGTGTGTTTGTGTGTGTGTGTGTGTGTGTTTGACGATGTGTGTGAGACAATGTGTGTCACTGAGTATGTGTAGTGAAGGCAGTGTGTGTGTGTGTGTGTGTGTCTGTGTGTGTGTTTGTGTGTGTGTGTAGTGAAGGCAGTGTGTGTGTGTGTGTGTGTGTGTGTAGTGAAGGCAGTGTGTGTGTGTGTGTGTGTAGTGAAGGCAGTGTGTGTGTGTGTGTGTGTGTGTAGTGAAGGCAGTGTGTGTGTGTGTGTGTGTAGTGAAGGCAGTGTGTGTGTGTGTGTGTAGTGAAGGCAGTGTGTGTGTGTGTGTGTGTGTAGTGAAGGCAGTGTGTGTGTGGTACTTGGTGGGGTCCAGCTCTGTGTCTCTTTCTCCATGAGTCATGCCATCGCTCCTGGTTGTCATGGTATCACAACTGCATGGTATCACTGTCTGTTGTCATGGTAGCATCATTTCCTCTCCCTGCCCTGTTGTTCTGTTCTATGGCCGAATCTTAAATAAATAGTTTCAGATTAAGTTTAACTAAAGCGCTATTTTCTGTAGTTATAATGCTTCATATTCTCACTGTGTGTGTACGTGTGTGTCTTTGTGTCTGTGTCTTTGTGTGTGTGTGTGTCTTTGTGTGTGTGTGTGTGTCTTTGTGTGTGTGTGTGTGTGTGTGTCTTTGTGTGTGTGTGTGTCTTTGTGTGTGTGTGTGTGTGTGTCTTTGTGTCTGTGTCTTTGTATGTGTGTGTGTGTCTGCGTGTGTGTGTCTGCGTGTGTGTGTCTGCGTGTGTGTGTGTGTAGATCTGGGAATGGACTGTCCCACTCGTGGAGTGAGAGAATCCCTGATGCCAAACACATCTCTGACATCTGTGAGAACGGACGACCAAGGAGCAACTCATGGCAAGGTAACACAAACACACACACGCACACAAACACACACACGCACACACTTATACCCCCCCCCCCCCCGCCCCTGGTATTGACTGTTCTGTTTCTCTGCAGGACATCTGAGTGGAAATCGCAAGAAGCTGAAAGGGAAGAGATTTCGTCCTCGCTCCAACTCCACAGAGTGAGTCTGGAGGGCTGGAGGGGTCTCCTGGGGTCTGTCCCAGGGCTGGAGGGGTCTCCTGGGGTCTGTCCCAGGGCTGGAGGGGTCTCCTGGGGTCTGTCCCAGGGCTGGAGGGGTCTCCTGGGGTCTGTCCCAGGGCTGGAGGGGTCTCCTGGGGTCTGTCCCAGGGCTGGAGGGGTCTCCTGGGGTCTGTCCAGTGTGACTAAATGTGATCAGCCTTGTCAGTCACTGCATCTTGGTGGTGTGTTTTCACAATGTCTTGGCTTTGCTCTGCTGAATATCTCCTCTGCCTCTCTTCCTCATCCCTCATCCTGTCTCCTCACCTCCTCATCCTGTATCCTCACCTCCTCCTCTCTCATCCTGTCTCCTCCCTCATCCTGTCCACCCCACCCCCCTTTTTGCAGGTATTTAACCCCCTGCATCAAAACAGAGTATTGTGATGTAGATAAATGGATAGAAGATGTGAATAAAAACACAGCAAGATCATATCTTAGGTATTATGACCTCAGATCCTCCCTCCTCCCTTCTGATTGGTTAACAGATCCTCCCTCCTCCTTTCTGATTGGTTACCAGTATTTTCTGTTATGCCACCTGTATGAGGTGTTGGAGTGTGAGGCATGGGGCAGTTCCCCACTGACTGAACCCTTTATGGTTCTACATTCTGGTTCTACTAATAACAGTTAACTTGTAAAGTTTAACAGTTTAACTTGTCAGAGTTTCTATGACTTGACATGATATTCTTTACGTTTCCATTCTTTTTATCTCCATTTGTCTCAGTGGGGTTTGGCCTCTTCTTCAGCATGTCATATTTCCACTCTGCTACGAAGTGTGACTGTGTGTGTGTGCATGTGTGTGTGCATGTGTGTGTGCAGGTGTGTGTTTACTGTATCACAGGTGTGTACCTGCATGAGCAGTTATTATTGTTTTGTGTTTGGTTCTATGTCTGTGATGTCATTTCCTGTGTCTGTGACATGTTGTGATGTCATTTCCTGTGTCCAGACCATGTGACTGTCCAGACCATGTGACTGTGTCCAGACTATGTGACTGTGTCATGTGACTGTGTCCAGATCATGTGACTGTGTCCAGACCATGTGACCGTGTCCAGATCATGTGACTGTGTCCAGATCATGTGACTGTGTCCAGATCATGTGACTGTGTCCAGATCGTGTGACTGTGTTCAGATCATGTGACTGTGTCCAGATCGTGTGACTGTGTTCAGACCATGTGACTGTGTCCAGACCATGTGACTGTGTCCAGACCATGTGACTGTGTCCAGACCATGTGACTGTGTCCAGATCATGTGACTGTGTCCAGATCGTGTGACTGTGTTCAGATCATGTGACTGTGTCCAGATCATGTGACTGTGTTCAGATCATGTGACTGTGTCCAGATCATGTGACTGTGTCCAGACTGACACTAGGCTGACAGGGACACTAAGAGCTGTGTGTGATGGCATTTCCTGTGTCTTCCAGAACGCTGTCTCCTGCCAAGTCTCCCACTTCCTCCACGGGATCCATTGCGTCCAGCCGCAGGTACCCCTACCCCCTGCCCCCCCTCCCTGACGACCAGAGAAAGGCCAACCGGCAGAGTGCGAGGGTCAGTATCACCATAGCAACCAGAAACACAGCATACACCATAGCAACAAGAAACACAACATACAGCAGTTAATGTTCATCATCTCTGTCTCTAATGATTTTCTCCTCTTTCTGTTTCACTCTGCAGCTGTGGGAGACTTCAATATAAGAGTCCTGACATTGACTGCAGCTATGGGAGACTTCAGAATAAGAGTCCTAATGTTGACTCTGCAGAAGGAACTTACATAGGAACTTGCGTACTTAGGAACTACGTTTTCGTCTGCTTTTCTATTAACTGAAAACAAAACACACAAAAAAATAGAACAAAATTGACACAAAATTTTAAAAAATAGACCACCTGGTTTGAGCGTGAAAGAGGTGTTTAAGCAAGGTCCTCGAAGACTAGCTGAGCTCTGGGTATCACTTAGCAGGCTAGCTGAGCTCTGGGTATCACTTAGCAGGCTAGCTGAGCTCTGGGTATCACTTAGCAGGCTAGCTGAGCTCTGGGTATCACTTAGCAGGCTAGCTGAGCTCTGGGTATCACTTAGCAGGCTAGCTGAGCTCTGGGTATCACTTAGCAGGCTAGCTGAGCTCTGGGTATCACTTAGCAGGCTAGCTGAGCTCTGGGTATCACTTAGCAGGCTAGCTGAGCTCTGGGTATCACTTAGCAGGCTAGCTGAGCTCTGGGTATCACTTAGCAGACTAGCTGAGCTCTGGGTATCACTTAGCAGGCTAGCTGAGCTCTGGGTATCACTTAGCAGGCTAGCTGAGCTCTGGGTATCACTTAGCAGGCTAGCTGAGCTCTGGGTATCACTTAGCAGGCTAGCTGAGCTCTGGGTATCACTTAGCAGGCTAGCTGAGCTCTGGGTATCACTTAGCAGGCTAGCTGAGCTCTTCTACTTTAGAGGAACTCCAGATGCTGAACACACAGCTGGACCACAACATCTGTCCACATCGCTCCTTGCAAAACACAAAACTTCTCCCCCCAGCCACCCTTACCCACCCTCACCCACCCTCACCCCTCTCCACTCCCAACCCTCACCCCTCACCAACCCTCACCACCCCCAACCCCTCTCCCCCCCCAACCCTCACTCCTCACCAACCCTCACCCCTCACCCCTCTCCACCCCTATCCCTCACCCCTCACCAACCCTCACCCCTCACCACCCCCAACCCTCACCCCTCACCAACCCTCGCCCCTCACCACCCCCAACCCTCACCCCTCTCCACCCCCAACCCTCACCCCTCATCACCCCCAACCCTCATCCCTCTCCAGCCCCAACCCTGACCCCATCCCCTCCACTTAGCTCCAACCTTACCTCACTAGCTCTCCCCCCTATCTAGGCAAGTGTTCTAAGATGATTGGTGCTCCTCGCTGTTGGGGGGTGGGACCAGAGACTGCTCACCCTATCGCATTGCTGGATTTCTTTACCATTTTCATAGCACGCGAATCACTGTAGAACAACCGACACTATATGCATGTGAAACCCTGTTTTCTGAGTGAGCCTGGTCTGGTGTATAGGACAGCATGCAGGGATGAAGTGCTTTTTAAGCTTTTTCTCAACCATAAGCAACACGTACTCAATCACATATCATTATAGGCAACAAGAGCTTCTGACACGACCCCAAACACCACAGCTGCATCACTTCCTGTTCACTGACATGTTTGTGTGTAAATATGTACAGCTCAAAGACACGAATGAAATGTTTTTGATTGTTTGTTGACTTCCTGCTGTGTGCTGGGGACACCTGTCCTGCGTGCTGGGGACACCTGTCCTGCTGTGTGCTGGGGACACCTGTCCTGCTTTGTGCTGGGGACACCTGTCCTGCGTGCTGGGGACACCTGTCCTGCTGTGTGCTGGGGACACCTGTCCTGCTGTGTGCTGGGGACACCTGTCCTGCTGTGTGCTGGGGACACCTGTCCTGCTGTGTGCTGGGGACACCTGTCCTGCGTGCTGGGGACACCTGTCCTGCTGTGTGCTGGGGACACCTGTCCTGCGTGCTGGGGACACCTGTCCTGCGTGCTGGGGACACCTGTCCTGTGTGCTGGGGACACCTGTCCTGCTGTGGGCTGGGGACACCTGTCCTGTGTGCTGGGGACACCTGTCCTGCGTGCTGGGGACACCTGTCCTGTGTGCACACCTGTGTCTCCTTGTGTTTGTCCAGTCTGCTCTTCTGAACTGTGCAGGTTTTCTTTTCAATTACAACCGAATGTAAAATAGTTTTCTTATTTTGTTTTAGTTTTCTGCAGGATAAATCGACAAACCCCATCAGTTCAAACTGCTGAAGTAAAAAAAAGAAAAAAATTGCATAAAAATAAGGTGAAGAATGTTCTTATATTCAACAGGAATGTTTAGTGACAGGACACAAGTGTCCGCTTAACAAAGTTGTTTAGTTTCCTGTTTTGTTTGTTTCCATGGAGACATGTGGTGTTGAGTTAGATCCTTTTCAAAGTGTTCATTCATGCACAGGTGCTTGTTTTAGAATGGAAAGATGTAGTGTTAAGTATTTCTTGTTTTGCGCTTTGCTGATTGTGTGGATATCCAAGATCACGTCATGTTATCAATACGGGAAGTTGGTGTTGAGTATTGATCGTGATCAACTGGAAATCAGTGTGATTATTTTGTATTTTATTTTTATGATATTTCTGTGTAACTGAGGCTGTTGTTTTTGAGGTCAGTCTGTGCTGTGTCCCTCATGAGGTCAGAGGTCAGTCTGTGCTGTGTCCCTCACATATAGAAGGTAACTCCTCTTAGATCTGTGTCTGGACAGACCTGCCTCCCCTCCTGGTGTAAATACTGTCATGTCACTAGGCCTGATGTGTGTTAAGAGCTTCAGCTTTCAGTTCAATGTGGGCACATCTTGTTTTCTACTGTAGGAACCTACATCCTCCCTGGATTGGTTTTCATATTTCTCCTGTATATGATCATTTTGATTTTTTAACCTTTTAATGTTCACTCTTTTTTTCTCTCAGTGTTATGTACAGCAGTTATTCGAACAGTAATTAAGTGCATTATTGTGATTGTGTATTGATGGGTTGAACAGAGATCTGTTAGTTTTCTTGAGTTTGAAGCATATTTGTGGTGGGACTGTTCCAAGGTGTGGCTCCTCTCTGGGTAGTCTGGTTCAGGATGACTCACTGCTCTGGCAGAGTGGATTGGAAACACTAGAGATCTTTCCTCTATATTTCCAGAGCTCTGTTCATCACTCTTGTATTAAATATGATATAAGGCTGATCTTGAGTACCGGATGCTTTCCTTGGAAGTGTCCAGGTTCTGAGATGAATAAACACATCGGTAAACATGTGTCAAGCAATATTTTAAATAATCCTACCGTGTTTCCACAAACAGCTCGTCTTTGTTTTATCGATAAGGTCCTGTCCTGTGTTTTGAAGATGATGCATGATTTGTGGCAGGGTTGTGGTTGAGGGTCAAGGTGGGTCCCCTCCCACCCGAGGGCGTGGTGGCTGGACACCTGCCAGGTCATCGTGTGTCTCCCCCCCCCCCCCCCCCCCCCCCCTCCACATGTCCAAATCAATAGAAACTGAACCACAACATTATGATGCTGTTCACAGACCTGAATGTATCAACACCATGGAGCACACCAGCCCCAGCCTTCACCTTCATCTCTTCATCCCATTCTTTCACCTCTTCTCTCTCCACCCTCCTCTTCCTCCTCTCATCTCTCCAGCAGACTCTCTGCTGGTGTGTCACACCTGGGATCGTTCTCTCACACCTGATGTACCTGAATCAACCCTATTTGTAGTCTTTTGTTCATTGGTTGTTGTAATGCTGTACATAGACTGACAATGCAAAAATCAATGCCCATATTTTTTTCTCTTACAATATCATTCAGTATTGTAATATATTTAATATAAAATAAAACTTTCATCAATATGGCTGTTTGTTGACGTCTCTGATTTCACCTTTAATACAAGTTTTTTTTTTGAAATACGCAAAATGAAATCTTCCCATACAGTAACATTTTCTTAGGACTTCCTTTAAAGTTCATTAAGGTCCAGTCATTGTCCTGGTGTTTTATTCATTGGTTGAACAAATCATGTTTTGATGACAGATGTTCTCTTCCAGTTTGTGGTCTCATGTCATGCTGTGTCAACATCTCCTGCTCTGGAACCTCCTAACACCTTCCAGGGTCCGGGTGCCCCCAGCCTCTACCTCCTAACACCTTCCAGGGTCCGGGTGCCCCCAGCCTCAACCTCCTAACACCTTCCAGGGTCCGGGTGCCCCCAGCCTCAACCTCCTAACACCTTCCAGGGTCCGGGTGCCCCCAGCCTCAACCTGAACCATTGGTTCCTGACATCCCTCCTGTCCTCCAGGTCCAGTCCAGACCACACGTCCAGCATGCTCAGGCAGAGGAGGAGCCCCAGGAGGGTGTGTCCTGTGCTGGGACCGCCCCTCTCAGGGCCTGGAGCCTATCACGGTGCAGGGGTTCTGCCTCCATGGCCGCAGCCTCATCCAGGGACTGTCGGATGCAGGTTCTGAGGCGTTGGACACCCAGTCCAGTAGCTGCAGAGATGGGAACCACATCTCTGAAGAGGGTGTTCCTCCTGGGAACCATGTCCTCAGGCAGCAGGTAGGAGAACTCTGCGGTGTGGAGAAACACAGAACACTGTAGAAGCTGTTCGGAAACAGGCCAGGATGGATGGTAGTATGGAGGGTAGTATGGAGGGTAGTATGGAGGGTAGGGTTAGGGTTAGGGTTAGGGTAGTATGGAGGGTAGTATGGAGGGTAGTATGGAGGGTAGGTGGAGGGTAGTATGGAGGGTAGGTGGAGGTTAGTATGGAGGGTAGTATGGAGGGTAGGTGGAGGGTAGTATGGAGGGTAGTATGGAGGGTAGGTGGATGGTAGTATGGATGGTAGTATGGAGGGTAGTATGGAGGGTAGTATGGAGGGTAGTATGGAGGGTAGTATGGAGGGTAGGGTTAGGGTTAGGGTAGTATGGATGGTAGTATGGAGGGTAGTATGGAGGGTAGTATGGATGGTAGTATGGAGGGTAGTATGGATGGTAGTATGGAGGGTAGGTGGAGGGTAGTATGGAGGGTAGTATGGAGGGTAGGTGGAGGGTAGTATGGAGGGTAGTATGGAGAGTAGTATGGAGGGTAGTATGGAGGGTAGGTGGAGGGTAGTATGGAGGGTAGTATGGAGGGTAGTATGGAGGGTAGGTGGAGGGTAGTATGGAGGGTAGTATGGAGGGTAGTATGGAGGGTAGTATGGAGGGTAGTATGGAGGGTAGGTGGAGGGTAGTATGGAGGGTAGTATGGAGGGTAGTATGGAGGGTAGTATGGAGGGTAGTATGGAGGGTAGTGTGGAGGGTAGTATGGAGGGTAGGTGGAGGGTAGTATGGAGGGTAGTATGGAGGGTAGGTGGAGGGTAGTATGGAGGGTAGTATGGAGGGTAGTATGGAGGGTAGTATGGAGGGTAGTATGGATGGTAGTATGGAGGGTAGTATGGAGGGTAGTATGGATGGTAGTATGGAGGGTAGGTGGAGGGTAGTATGGAGGGTAGTATGGAGGGTAGTATGGAGGGTAGTATGGAGGGTGGGTGGATCCTGTTACCATCTGGATTGTTGAGTTGCTCCAGCAGCTCAGCCAGCTTCTCCTCTGCTTCAGGCAGGTCCATCTTGTTCACCACCAGCACAGCCTGTTTAGAGAGGATCTCCTCTTTGTACAACTCCAGCTCCTGAGGAGGGGGGGGGGGGGAAAGAGAGAAAGAGAGAGAGAGAGAGAGAGAGAGAGAGAGAGGGGGGAGAGAGGGAGAGAGAGAGAGAGAGAGAGAGAGAGAGGAAGGATTAGAACTCACTGAAGAGGAAGGCTGGAGAGTTTCCTTAGGAGATGAGAGAAAGGTGAGGTGAAAAGGCTCAGGTCTCTCTATCTCCCCCCCTCCCCCTCCCCATCTCCCTCCCTCTCAGTTCCTTGGTTCACCTTGGTTAAAAGCTGCACAGCTTCAAAAGCTGACCTGAACGGTGTGTTGCTGGCAAGCTGGAAACCACAGATATCCACCTACAGCAGAGACATGATGATGGAGAGTTTAGCTGTGTCACAGTGGAACATGGACATGGTGTAACTGGGGTCTGGGGTTAGCATGGCGTGATGTAGCATGGTGTGATGTAGCATGGGGTGATGTAGCATGGCGTGATGTGGCATGGCGTGATGTAGCATGGCGTGATGTAACATGGCGTGATGTAGCATGGTGTGATGTAACATGGCGTGATGTAGCATGGGCGTGATGTAGCATGGTGTGATGTAGCATGGCGTGATGTAGCATGGCGTGATGTAGCATGGTGTGATGTAGCATGGCATCATGTAGCATGGTGTGATGTAGCATGGCGTGATGTAGCATGGCGTGATGTAGCATGGCATCATGTAGCATGGCGTGATGTAGCATGGCGTGATGTAGCATGGCGTGCTGTAGCATGGCGTGCTGTAGCATGGCGTGATGTAGCATGGCGTGATGTAGCATGGCGTGATGTAGCATGGCGTGATGTAGCATGGCGTGATGTAGCATGGCGTGATGTAGCATGGCGTGATGTAGCATGGCGTGATGTAGCATGGCGTGATGTAGCATGGCGTGATGTAGCATGGCGTGATGTAGCATGGCGTGATGTAGCATGGCGTGATGTAGCATGGCGTGATGTAGCATGGCGTGATGTAGCATGGCGTGATGTAGCATGGCGTGATGTAGCATGGCCTGATGTAGCATGGCGTGATGTAGCATGGCGTGATGTAGCATGGCGTGATGTAGCATGGCGTGATGTAGCATGGCGTGATGTAGCATGGCGTGATGTAGCATGGTGTTCTTACCACAAACAGCAGCTGCTTGGTTCTCTCCACATGTTTGAGGAACTTGTGACCCATTCCTTTGTTCATGTGAGCTCCTTCAATCAGGCCAGGCAGGTCTGCTACTGAGATCTAAACCAATCAGAGAGCAACACAAGCTGCTATCAGCTGGTAACAGCAGTCAGAGCTCCGCCTCTGCAGTGAGTCTCACCTGTTTAAAGTCCTCGTACATGACCTTGCCTATCTCTGGCTTCAGTGTGGTGACTGCACAAGGAAGAACATGACAACTGATGAACAAGAAGAACATGACAGACTGTGTGTGTGTGTTCATGCGTGTGTGTGTGTGTGTGTGTGTGTGAACTCACAGGCGTAGCTGGCGATCTGGGGTGTGGCATGAGACAAGGCATTCAGCAGAGAAGACTTTCCTGCATTGGGGAACCTGATGAAGGAGGAAGACGAGATGAGAAGATCTCAGGTGTGTTTACTGTCAAGATCAGCCAGCCCACTCTGCCCTCTCTCTCTCTCTCTCTTCCTCTCTCTCTTCCTCTCTCTCCCTCCCTCTCTCCCCCCTCCCCCCTCCTCCTCCCTCACCCCACAAGGCCCAGATCTGCGATGAGTTTCAGGTCCAGTCTGATGTGTTTGGACTGGCCCCTACTGGGCTGGAAGGCAGAGTGGAAGGACCCCCCCTTGCCGCCTCGTGCCACCAACACTCTGTCACCTTCCACGTTCAGCTCACCTACAGGGAGAACACACACACACAAACACACAAACACACAAACAGAGCAGAAAGTCAGAGCATCGCACACGTCAACCATCTTTAGCCAGCAACCAATCACATCCGTTTTTGACTCACCAAGAACTGTGCCATTGTCAGTAGTCACGGTAACACCAGTGGGCGCCAATATGAGCTGGTCCGACCCTTTCTCACCTTTCAGCGCCCGGACGCTGTCAACCAACACATTTACATGGAGTCACTTATGAGACGCTCTTATCCAGAGTGACTTACAGCAAGTTACAGGGACATTCCCCCCTTAGGCAAGTAGGGTGAAGTGCCTTGCCCATGGACACAACATAAACTGGCACGTCCCAGAATCAAACCGTCAACATTCTGATTACCAGCCTGATTCCCTAACCGCTCTGCCAGTGTGACAAACTGGGGCCCCAAGATCAAGGTAAGAACACAGGTGTGTTAGTGTGACGTACCTGCTGTTCATCCCTACACAGGTGTGTTAGTGTGACGTACCTGCTGTTCATCCCTACACAGGTGTGTTAGTGTGACGTACCTGCTGTTCATCCCTACACAGGTGTGTTAGTGTGACGTACCTGCTGTTCATCCCTACACAGGTGTGTTAGTGTGACGTACCTGCTGTTCATCCCTACACAGGTGTGTTAGTGTGACGTACCTGCTGTTCATCCCTACACAGGTGTGTTAGTGTGACGTACCTGCTGTTCATCCCTACACAGGTGTGTTAGTGTGACGTACCTGCTGTTCATCCCTACACAGGTGTGTTAGTGTGACGTACCTGCTGTTCATCCCTGCTGCTGCGACGAAGCGTTTCTGAGGATACTTATCCTTCATCTTCTTTAGAGTCAGTTCCTTTTCGGCCACAACCAGAACATCTCCCCCTCTGCCCCCCTGGCCCCCCAGCCGAGGGAGCCCCATACCTCCACTCCCTCCTCGGACATACAGACGCAGATTATCCACAAAGTTTCCATACTGTGGAGAGATGGACAGGAAGGAGGCAGCTGTTTATTTGGTGGTTAGTTTAACACTTAACCATATTAGAAAAGTCATTGTTTGCACGTTATCCACCCCTTTAGATAATCTCATTTTGTTTGACATAAAGGCATGAATATAAAAAGGTGATGATGATGGAACAGATAGTTAATATAACACACTGTTGGAGTCAGATGGCTCAGTTCTTAAGGAGTCAGTCTCGAGATCAGATAGTCGACAGGTCGATCCCCGGCTAAGGCAACATTATATTGTTTATTTGGGTAAGGCACTTCACCCTACTGTCCTGTACTGAATGTTCCTGTACTTTAAGTCACTCTGGATAAGAGGAGCTGATAAATATAAATATATCTCTAGCTGCTATGTAGCTAAGCTAACTTATCCACGCTGTCTCACAGTGAGTCACATCATCATCAGCTCTGATTCTGGACAGTTATGTTGTTATAATGACAGTTATCTAACTACCGACCTTCCTGAAGCACGTCCTGCTCATCCAGACCATCCTGAATATTGTTCATTAAATCAATTTCATCACTAATAAACAACAAACGGACCAGCAAGTTAATCAACGAAGGTCAATGAGCGACAACACAGGCTAGCTAGCTTAGCATGGTATACACAAGCCTGTGTAGGCGGGACATATACCATTTCTGACCACTGATTGGATGTAATCCATGTCGATCAAAACGAAAAAAGGCGTGGTTTAGGTCTGTGTAGAACCCACTGTAAACTGTCAACTGTTCTCTGAAACAAACATAAATGTAATGAAATGCAATTATTACTATATTATGAACAAATATAATGACATAGATGTATATCGGCCCGTCACAAATTATTATAAAAGTATTGCCCATAAAAAAAGATTTTGTGTGTGTTTTTACAATGTGATGTCATCTAAATAGCCCAGCCTAATATAAAAAATAAAATATAACATCAAACACTTTGGTTTTTTGTTCGTGCAGTGACATAATTATCTGTTGGGTCGCCTACTCCTTTTAAAGGGCACTTCTTTGGTTTCCTTGGTCACCACCTCCTCTGCAGATCACCTCCTCCTCCTCCCCCTCCTCTGCAGGTCACCTTCTCCCCCCTCCTCCTCCTCCTCCTTCTCCTCCTCCTCCTCCTCTGCAGGTCACCTTCTCCCCCCTCCTCCTCCTCCTCCTCCTCTTCCTCCTCCTCCCTCTCCTCCTCCTCCTCCCCCTCCTCCTCCCCCCTCCTCCTCCGCAGGTCACCTCCTCCTCCCCCTCCTCCTCCGCAGGTCACCTTCTCCCCCCTCCTCCTCCCTCTCCTCCTCCTCCTCCCCCTCCTCCCCCCTCCTCCTCCCCCTCCTTCTCCTCCTCCTCCTCCTCCTCCCCCTCCTCCTCCCCCTCCTTCTCCTCCTCCTCCTCCTCCTCTTCATCAGATCAGGCAGCTGCTCTGGAGGTGACACCTGAGTGACGAAGGTGTGCCCATATATGGGTGTGCCTATAAAACAGTCATCCAGCAGAATGTTGGTAAATCCTTCAGCACTTCTTGCAGGCTGGGAGCAGCCAACTCAACGTCTTGTACTGTAAGTAGCGGGAATCTTCTTGAGAAATAAGAAAATATTGTTGGAATTGTTGATAGGAAACAGACAACATTTTTCATGAAGAAAAGCTTTATTTTGAATTTATAAATACAGTAGAAAAAAAAAAAATATATATTAATGGACACACGTGTTTGTCGCAGGATGCATTAAAAGATGTGTTAAATTCCCATAAGGAGTCATTCTTTGAAACGCTAGAAAATATATGTTGTCACATGAATGATGCATGCATGGTTTATTAGTTCCATTTATATACAGTATGTTTCCTTAGTTTAAGATGTCAAAAGTTGGGCTATATTTTATACATGGTACATGCTCATGGTAACTGGATGGTTTCGGTCACAGCTCTCTGGATGATGTCCATGAACCCGGATCAGAGGAGGTGTCTCCTCCTGTGGGTCCTCCTCGCGCTCTGCGCTCCTTGCTCCGCCACCATGACCAGCCTGATCACGAGCCCCGGGGGTATCGGCAGGACTCCGGGGCAGCTGGGGGAGATCGACCCGGGCTGCTGGGACTCTTCCTCCCTCGCGATGATCCAGACTCGGCGGCTGCGCGTGGCGGACAACGTGGCAGCTCTGTGGAACTTGATGACTTTCCTCCGAGAGTCACAGCAGCAGAAACACAACGAGCTGTTTCTGGACCTCGCGCAGCACTTCTGGGTCATGTATGTGGACTGCGTGCTGTCCCGCGCGCACGGGCTGGGGAAGCGCTACACGAGCCTGTCTGAAGTGAGGATCACGGAGATCTCCCCACTGAAGTGAGGATCACGGAGATCTCCCCAATTTACTCACGGGATTAATAGTGTGGCTGCGCGTGACTGCGCACAGAATTCCGCACGTCCACCGGCTCGTGCAGGGTTAGATGGGATATCAAGCCCAACAGTGGAACTGAACAATTGGGCATAAAAAAAAGTACTATTTTTTTCTAATTAAAAAGCCAACATGGTGACATGAGATGACCCACCTGGAAGTTTGAGGGAAACCTTGACCCACTCTGACATGTAAGACAAACACAATTACAAAACGATTCAAATGTATGTCATTCCTATTATAAAAGACACAGAGACCACAAATAAATCAACAATAAAAATCGAATAACAAAGTCTTGAATTTACTTTTATAGCTGCTGATTGCATGATTGGGTCGTTTGTGTATTACGTAAATAACTGTCCTAAAGCTTTAAACCACAACAATGTATTTGCATTGGGAGGCACGTGCTTTTACATCTACATTAAAACACCTCAGTAATTATATCAAATTATATTTCTGTTTTAATGTCC
>CM059322.1:16305534-16357810 GCA_030340685.1 Protosalanx chinensis | reverse complement strand
ACACAGGATTCTCTGTCTGGACACAGGATTCCCTGTCTGGACACAGGATTCCCTGTCTGGACACAGGATTCCCTGTCTGGACACAGGATTCTCTGTCTGGACACAGGATTCCCTGTCTGGACACAGGATTCCCTGTCTGGACACAGGATTCCCTGTCTGGACACAGGATTCTCTGTCTGGACACAGGATTCCCTGTCTGGACACAGGATTCTCTGTCTGGACACAGGATTCCCTGTCTGGACACAGGATTCCCACAGTCCTAGATCTTCCTATTTGAGCGCCTCTCTCTCCCTCCTCTCCAGGAGTGTGACTAACGACAGAGCAACTCCAGAGGAGATCCTGTCCTACTACAGGAACTACGTCAAGCTCATGGGCCTGAAGAAGAACTTTGTTGACAACACCTACGTGACCTCAGTCCAGAAGCTGACCCGGGGTCACGAGGGGGAGGAGCCTGGGACAGGGCCTGGGGGGGGAGGGGATGGGGAGGAGGGGAGAGGGGGGGAGAGTGTAGACACTGGTGGAGGGAGTAGTCTTTGGGAGGTGAGGGGGTACCAGCAGGTGCAGGGGGACGCTCATGTCCCCTTCTGTCTGTTTGCTGAGAATGTTGTTCTGGCCACCGGAGCGTCTGATTCGCCAGCTCGGTTGGGCGTGGAAGGGGAGGAGCTACCATTTGTGTTCCACAGTATCTCTGACCTGGGATTGGCTGTGAGCCAGCAGAGGCTTGGACCAGACTCTGATCCGGTCCTGATCGTGGGGGCGGGGCTGAGTGCAGCGGACGCTGTGCTGTGTGCAAGCAGCAGCAACATTCCTGTGCTGCACGTCTTTCGTAAACATACAGACGACCAAGACCTCATCTTCAAACAGCTGCCCAAAACCCTGTACCCAGAATACCACAAGGTGTTCCACATGATGCGCTCCCAGACACACCCCCCCCTCAGCCCCCCGGCCCAGCGTCCCAGCCTTGCCTCTTCTGTCTGCTCCAAGATGTGCTCCAAGCCCCAGCCAGGCCTCACAGCCCCCTGTGGAGACTCCAGCCTGTTCCCAGACTACACCAGCTTCCCAGAGCACTGTGTGCTCTCCTTCCAGCCTGACATGAAATGCATCCTCCAGGGGAAGAACTCCCTCAAGGCCTTCAAGGTCTCCATGGCTCTGGTTCTGATCGGGACCCATCCCAACCTGTTTTTCTTGAAGGGCCAGGGTCAATATCTGGCTTTGGATCCGACCAAGCCCATCTCCTGCAAGCAGAACCCCATCGACATCCAGCCCTACACCTTCGAGTGCACCAAGGAGCCTGGACTGTTCGCCATGGGGCCTCTGGTGGGCGACAACTTTGTTCGTTTCTTGAAGGGCGGGGCCTTGGGTATCGCTTCCTGTCTGCTGAGGAGGCAGAAGAAGAAAGAGAAGCTGATCGTGAACGGAGGAGGAGGAAGAGGAGGAGGAGGAAGCTTAATCTAAGAAGATACTGAAGAATCCTGGCTTCATCATAGAGCTTCTCAGCACAGCCAGGACATCAAGTCACATGGCGGCACCAAGAGGAGGTGTCTTTAGAATCTGCTCCTTGTGTGTGCAGTGTTTAAATATTGAAACAAGACGCTTTCTTCCTTTTTCTGAGGAAACTGCAGAGAGGGAGGGAGGGAGGGAGGGAGGGGGAGGAAGGGAGGGGGAGAGGGAGGAAGGGGGAGGGAGGGAGGGGGAGAGGGAGGGAGGGAGGGAGGGGGAGAGGGAGGGTAACCCTTCCACCTCACATGGTTTCCCTGACGGCACGACTGAGGTTCGTCTGTGTTGTAGTTGAAGCTGCAGCCTTGTTAAACTGTCTCCATCACTCACACCTTCCTCTTAATCTGTCTCCATCACTCACACCTTCCTCTTCATCTGTCTCCATCACTCACACCTTCCTCTTCATCTGTCTCCATCACTCACACCTTCCTCTTCATCTGACTCCATCACTCACACCTTCCTCTTCATCTGACTCCATCACTCACACCTTCCTCTTCATCTGTCTCCATCACTCACACCTTCCTCTTCATCTGTCTCCATCACTCACACCTTCCTCTTCATCTGACTCCATCACTCACACCTTCCTCTTCATCTGACTCCATCACTCACACCTTCCTCTTCATCTGACTCCATCACTCACACCTTCCTCTTCATCTGTCTCCATCACTCACACCTTCCTCTTAATCTGTCTCCATCACTCACACCTTCCTCTTCATCTGACTCCATCACTCACACCTTCCTCTTCATCTGTCTCCATCACTCACACCTTCCTCTTCATCTGTCTCCATCACTCACACCTTCCTCTTCATCTGTCTCCATCACTCACACCTTCCTCTTCATCTGACTCCATCACTCACACCTTCCTCTTCATCTGACTCCATCACTCACACCTTCCTCTTAATCTGTCTCCATCACTCACACCTTCCTCTTCATGTCTCCATCACTCACACCTTCCTCTTCATCTGACTCCATCACTCACACCTTCCTCTTCATGTCTCCATCACTCACACCTTCCTCTTAATCTGTCTCCATCACTCACACCTTCCTCTTCATGTCTCCATCACTCA
The DNA here is from genome assembly GCA_030340685.1 of Protosalanx chinensis. Taxonomy (NCBI): domain Eukaryota; kingdom Metazoa; phylum Chordata; class Actinopteri; order Osmeriformes; family Salangidae; genus Protosalanx; species Protosalanx chinensis. The sequence goes on along the minus strand of CM059322.1, from coordinate 16,355,246 downwards.
CACCTTCCTCTTCATCTGTGTTTCTATCTGTTCACAAGGTGTCTTACAGTCTAACCCAGGACAGAGTGTTCTGGATATCAGATCATCTGCCAGCTAGTGAAGAACTGAGCTTGTAGCTTCACTGCTCATAATACCTTCAATAAGAATCTATCAAGATGTTTTCATCCATTTCAAGCTTTCAGAAGGACTGCAGCAACAAACCTGCTCATGTTGTCAACAGCTCACTTCTTCCTGTTTTGATTTTCCATCAGTGCCCATTTCAAATGTCGTAAACATCTGCAGGTAATGAGACAATCATTACAAATCATTCCAACTGCTCATGTCAGTCTGTAAGAAGCTGTTGCGTTGACAACCAACTGCATTTCCATGAGACGCATGACGTGGAAGAAGAAACGATGCTTCTTAAGTGCCACTAACAACTAAAGAATGCTTTTTAACGCATCACAAGTGTGGCTGTTAGAGGAGTTGGTGCCGTAGAAGTAGCATAGCTAGAATGGACTTTCTAATATGTAGAAACAGACTTGCTGTTTTGGTACGACTCCAAGGCTTCCTATGCAAGTGTTTTCACTCAGATATCTGAATGTATTCCAGATCAGATAAACTCTTTGTCTATTTCCTTGTTTCACAGTCAGCTGACTTGGCATGAGGTCATATCCTGTCATGTGACAGCATGCTAGACTTCATTAGCATGTTATATATAACCTGTGATCAGAGCTGGTTATTAAGGACAAGGTTCAAATACACATGTGCTGTTGGTCAAACACTGCAGGTGGTTTAGATGGCAGTGGGCCAGTTCTTCATCATGTCAGTAACATGTCTCAGAGCATGTAACATGTCTCAGAGCGTGTAACATGTCTCAGAGCGTGTAACATGTCTCAGAGCGTGTAACATGTCTCAGAGCGTGTAACATGTCTCAGAGCGTGTATCATGTCTCAGAGCGTGTAACATGTCTCAGAGTGTGTAACATGTCTCAGAGCGTGTGTAACATGTCTCAGAGCGTGTAACATGTCTCAGAGCGTGTAACATGTCTCAGAGCGTGTGTAACATGTCTCAGAGCGTGTAACATGTCTCAGAGCGTGTGTAACATGTCTCAGAGCGTGTAACATGTCTCAGAGCGTGTGTAGCATGTCTCAGAGCGTGTAACATGTCTCAGAGCGTGTAACATGTCTCAGAGCGTGTAGCATGTCTCAGAGCGTGTAGCATGTCTCAGAGCGCGTGTAACATGTCTCAGAGCGTGTAACATGTCTCAGAGCGTGTATCATGTCTCAGAGCGTGTAACATGTCTCAGAGCGTGTAACATGTCTCAGAGCGTGTGTAACATGTCTCAGAGCGTGTAACATGTCTCAGAGCGTGTAAGATGTCTCAGAGCGTGTAACATGTCTCAGAGCGTGTAACATGTCTCAGAGCGTGTGTAACATGTCTCAGAGTGTGTAACATGTCTCAGAGCGTGTGTAACATGTCTCAGAGTGTGTAACATGTCTCAGAGCGCGTGTAACATGTCTCAGAGCGTGTAAGATGTCTCAGAGCGTGTAACATGTCTCAGAGCGTGTAACATGTCTCAGAGCGTGTAACATGTCTCAGAGCGTGTAACATGTCTCAGAGCGTGTGTAACATGTCTCAGAGCGTGTGTAACATGTCTCAGAGCGTGTAACATGTCTCAGAGCGTGTAACATGTCTCAGAGCGTGTAACATGTCTCAGAGCGTGTAACATGTCTCAGAGCGTGTAACATGTCTCAGAGCGTGTAACATGTCTCAGAGCGTGTAACATGTCTCAGAGCGTGTAGCATGTCTCAGAGCGTGTAACATGTCTCAGAGCGTGTAACATGTCTCAGAGCGTGTGTAACATGTCTCAGAGCGTGTAACATGTCTCAGAGCGTGTGTAACATGTCTCAGAGCGTGTAACATGTCTCAGAGCGTGTGTAACATGTCTCAGAGCGTGTAACATGTCTCAGAGCGTGTAACATGTCTCAGAGCGTGTAACATGTCTCAGAGCGTGTGTAACATGTCTCAGAGCGTGTAACATGTCTCAGAGCGTGTGTAACATGTCTCAGAGCGTGTAACATGTCTCAGAGCGTGTAACATGTCTCAGAGCGTGTAACATGTCTCAGAGCGTGTAACATGTCTCAGAGCGTGTAACATGTCTCAGAGCGTGTAGCATGTCTCAGAGCGTGTAGCATGTCTCAGAGCGCGTGTAACATGTCTCAGAGCGCGTGTAACATGTCTCAGAGCGTGTAACATGTCTCAGAGCGCGTGTAACATGTCTCAGAGCGCGTGTAACATGTCTCAGAGCGCGTGTAACATGTCTCAGAGCGTGTAACATGTCTCAGAGCGCGTGTAACATGTCTCAGAGCGCGTGTAACATGTCTCAGAGCGTGTAACATGTCTCAGAGCGTGTAACATGTCTCAGAGCGCGTGTAACATGTCTCAGAGCGCGTGTAACATGTCTCAGAGCGTGTAACATGTCTCAGAGCGCGTGTAACATGTCTCAGAGCGCGTGTAACATGTCTCAGAGCGTGTAACATGTCTCAGAGCGCGTGTAACATGTCTCAGAGCGCGTGTAACATGTCTCAGAGCGTGTAACATGTCTCAGAGCGTGTAACATGTCTCAGAGCGTGTAACATGTCTCAGAGCGTGTTTCAGACACCAGACGCCTCAGAAGTCAGCTGTGCTTTGTGCCAAATACGTGTTTAAAAGCTGTGAAGACTGAATGTAGCGTGTTTGTTCATCCGCTGGTCATCTTTAGGATGTGGCTGACGCATTAACACACCGCTAACGCCATGATGGGGCGTGTCTCTGGGCTAACGCCATGATGGGGCGTGTCTCTGGGCTAACACCATGATGGGGCGTGTCTCTGGGCTAAAGCCATGATGGGGGCGTGTCTCTGGGCTAACGCCATGATGGGGGCGTGTCTCTGGGCTAACGCCATGATGGGGGCGTGTCTCTGGGCCAGGGAACCTGTTCTGGTAGAACCCAGAGGAGGATGTGGGGAAGGGCGATAGAGAGCAGCTGCTTGCTGCAGGAACATGTGGGCTCTTATTCTGGAAGAAGTTTTTCATGTTTTGTACTCTGTATTTTTTTATTATGGACAAATAAAATATTTTAAAAGCTCTTATCATGAAATACACATTATTACATTATTTGCTGCCAGTGCCTGAATTAACAGTTAGTTTATTAAACTACAGAAACGTTTGCCTCAGGCAGAGGATTAAGTTTAATACATTTACTACAAAATACTGAACTACTAATCTCAAACTCTGCCACTAATGTACATAACTAGAGACGGGTGTGTGTGACGAGTGTGTTGTATGTGTGGTGTTGTGTTGAGTGTGTGGGTGTGTTGAGGGTGTGTGTGTGTGTGTGTGTGTGTTGTGTGTGTGTATTGTGTTGAGTGTGTGTGTTGTGTGTGTGTGTGTGTGTTGTGTGTGTGTGTGTATTGTGTTGAGTGTGTGTGTTGTGTGTGTGTGACAGTTACGAAACGCTGAAAACTTCCACAGTGAACTTGAGGTCCCAAAGTTTGTCCCAAAGTCTGGATCTCGAACCTCACTTCCTCTTCAAAGGTTTAGGGTTGTACCTATAAAATACGCAGACAACAACAACAACAACAACAACAACAACACACACACACACACACACACACACAGGAGGGTTACACTGAGTGTGTAGACACTACAGACAGTCAACCCTAATTTGAGCCTTTCAGTCGTCTTCCTCCATCAAACCTGAATGTTCTGAACATCATTCAGAGCAAACATTAAAAAAAAACACCAATTAACTTCTGTCCAAAGAGGCGGCTTGTTAGATCAGCTTCATCCTAACATGGTTCCCATAATCCCTCCTGTCCACCTCATTCAGACGAGCCCAAAAATAAGCGGCTTGTTTTCTCAGTATCCGTCTCCGTGGGTTAGGACACGCATGACTACCTACTGGCTATCATGACTCAGACACCACACTACTCCATCACACACACACAATACACACACATGCGTGAGCACACACACACACACACACACATCACACACATGCACGCACACAGAGACAGACACACACACACACAAACACAGACAGGCGCGCACACACACACACACAGACACAGACAGGCGCACACACACACAGACATACACACTTTTCTGCTTAGACAGGGAAAATGCAGCAGTCTTAGTCTCTGCTTACATCACCTCCGTTACTTAGGTAACCACTCATAGCTGTGACGCAGGAGACGGAGGGCTCTGATTGGTCAGACTGACAACAACAAGCTGAAATGACCTGTAATTCCACTGTCTGAAAAGTGGCTACTTTGTTCCTGATTAATGTATGATTATGGTTTTAATGGTTTATTTCCAACATCATCAATTTTCATCTGGAATTGGAAAATATATCAGAGTAACAATTGAGGCCATCATCATCTCCCACCTCCACCTGACTGTGTGTGTGTTTGGGTAGTGTGTGTGTCTGTCTGTGTGTGTTTGGCTAGTGTGTGTGTCTGTCTGTGTGTAGCGGTAGTTTCTGTCTGTCTGTGTGTATGGGTTGTTTGTGTGTGTGTGTGTATGTGTGTGTGTGTATGTATGGGTTGTTTGTGTGTGTGCATGAAGTCTTTATTGATGTGGGATCACCGTGCAATGCATCCTGGGAATGTGATGTTATGATATACTGCTAACCCCGCCCCCTCCCTCATCACCCCTCCCACCAGCTCTGCTCTCACCTGAAGAGGTTCTCTCCCAAAGACTCTTCACACCTGCTCTGTCGCTCCTCCTGAGAAACACACACACACACACACACACACACACGTGTGTTCTGCAGGTGAGGAACATGTGTGTTCTGCAGGTGGGGAACATGTGTTCTGCAGGTGGGGAACACGTGTGTTCTGCAGGTGGGGAACATGTGTTCTGCAGGTGAGGAACATGTGTGTTCTGCAGGTGGGGAACATGTGTTCTGCAGGTGGGGAACATGTGTTCTGCAGGTGAGGAACATGTGTGTTCTGCAGGTGGGGAACATGTGTTCTGCAGGTGGGGAACATGTGTTCTGCAGGTGAGGAACATGTGTGTTCTGCAGGTGGGGAACACGTGTGTTCTGCAGGTGGGGAACACGTGTGTTCTGCAGGTCCAGTTCTACCTCAGCAGCCTCCTTCAGCCAGTCGTCCAGCTCAGAGCTCCTCCCTCTCTGATAGGCCAGGAGATCAGACCCTCCAATGATGTTGAGGAAACCTCCAGGAGCAGGAACAGGGACCTGACACACACACACAACACACACACACACACAATACACACACACACACACACACAACACACACACACACACAATACACATACACACACACACACAACACACACACACACACACACACACACACACAATACACACACACACACACAACACACACACACACAAGCATATACACACACACAATACACACACACACAATACACACACACACACAAGCATATACACACACACAATACACACACACACACACAAGCATATACACACACACAATACACACACACACACACACAACACACACACACACAAGCATATATACACACACAACACACACACACACACACAATACACACAAACACAATACATATATGAAACGTCTCATGATGCAAGCACACACACATATTTCAGGTGTGTCCAGTCAGACTCTCTAGGTCGGTGATGTGGTTTCAGTCCGAACCTTCCGGAAGCGTTTGAAGTTCTTCCCCTGGCCGTATCCGTTCAGCGCCTGGCTCCTTGGCCTGCTTCTAGAAGGTTCCGTCACCAGGAGGGACTTGAACTCCACCTGCAGCAGTCTGCGGGGGAGATCGTCCATGTCTGCCCTCTACAGGCACAAAACAACATGACAACCCAGACCACAGTCAGTCTAGATGGGTGTCTCTCTCTCTCCCTCTCTCTCCTCCTCGATCCCTCTCCCTCTCTCTCCATCACAGGACTCACCAGGACTTCCTGTTTGACAGCAGGGGCTTCAGGACAGGTATGAAGCTCCGCCCCCCTTGGATGGGCTGCTCCATCCTGAGAGGAGGGGGGAGGAGAGGGAGGGGGGAGGAGAGGGAGGGGGGAGGAGAGGGAGGGGGGAGGAGAGGGAGGGGGAGGAGAGGGAGGGGGAGTGTAGATCAGGAAATACACTAAACATCCTTGTCTCATTCAAGTTCATTAGTCCATTATATTATAATAATAATAATAATATTACTATATCATAGAACAAAACACTTTTCTCATCTGACCTCAACAAAAGACACCTCCTCATCTTTGACTTCAGCCCGCTGGTTTGTATTGGCTGAAAAGTCCTTCTGAGGAGCCAAGCTTGACGTCTGATTGGTCGACTGGTGGCTCTCCTGATGAGCCATCTGAATCTGGCTGGCAGAGGTTAGTGTCGTCAACGAACTCTTAAATCTATTGGCTGAAGAACCTTCCACCGGCTCTGGGGTAACCCTCTGACTGGGTGTCACGTGTTCCTCCACTTGAAGACGTTGTTTCTTATTGGTGGAGGTATGTTTCACTGTCTCTTGGGGCTGTTTTCTATTGGCTGAGCTCTGTTCCAAAGAGGAGATCTGTTCATCCTCAAAGTCCAGCATCTCTTCAGACATGATGGACTCCAGCTCGTCTATCTCCATCCCTCCTGCTGTGCTTCTCTTACACAGCTCATCCTCCTCCTTCCTCTTCCTGCTCTGCTGCCCCTGCTGAGCGGGGCTGGAGACCCTGTCTGACAGACACTTACTGGGGAACATGTCAGCCCCTGAGCCCTGGGAGCTGACAGGAGGGGCCATGGAGCTGACAGGAGGGGCCATGGAGCTGACAGGAGGGGCCATGGAGCTGACAGGAGGGGCCATGGAGCTGACAGGAGGGGCCATGGAGCTGACAGGAGGGGCCATGGAGCTGACAGGAGGGGCCATGGAGCTGACAGGAGGGGCCATGGAGAGGGTGGTGGAGGGGGCCACGGAGGGGGCCATGGAGGGGGCCATGGAGGGGGTGGTGGAGGTGGGGCGTGAGGTCATCTGTGGGCGTGTTTTGGCCTGAGTGATGTCACAGGGCAACAATGCTGATCTCTTTGGTTCTGACTCAGCAGGAAAACCCTCCTCAAGAGGCCTGGAACAGGTGAGATGGAGGGAGGGGGAGACAGGGAGGGAGGGAGACAGACAGAGAGAGAGAGACTCTCAGCAGTGATTGTGAGCAGCTCTGTGTAGACAGCAGCAGCAGCTCTGTGCAGACAGCAGCAGCAGCAGCTCTGTGCAGACAGCAGCAGCTCTGTGCAGACAGCAGCAGCAGCTCTGTGCAGACAGCAGCAGCTCTGTGCAGACAGCAGCAGCAGCAGCTCTGTGCAGACAGCAGCAGCAGCTCTGTGTAGACAGCAGCAGCAGCTCTGTGCAGACAGCAGCAGCAGCAGCAGCTCTGTGCAGACAGCAGCAGCAGCTCTGTGCAGACAGCAGCAGCAGCAGCTCTGTGCAGACAGCAGCAGCAGCTCTGTGCAGACAGCAGCAGCTCTGTGCAGACAGCAGCAGCAGCTCTGTGCAGACAGCAGCAGCAGCTCTGTGTAGACAGCAGCAGCAGCTCTGTGCAGACAGCAGCAGCAGCTCTGTGCAGACAGCAGCAGCAGCTCTGTGCAGACAGCAGCAGCAGCTCTGTGCAGACAGCAGCAGCAGCTCTGTGCAGACAGCAGCAGCAGCTCTGTGCAGACAGCAGCAGCAGCTCTGTGCAGACAGCAGCAGCAGCTCCCTGCAGAGAACAGACACTCACCTCTTCTTGTTGACCGACTGGAAGAAGTTGGTCAGGGAGGACTGTTTGTGAGGGGAACCTTGGAGCAAAGGGTTAGGTTTCTGGTGGGAGCCTTTCTGTGGGGACACCTTAGGACTGGCACCAGCCAGAGGAGGCGGGGCTACGAACTTTGACACGGTGCGTTTGCCTTTCCCTGTAACCAATGACAACCAATGACAACAGGTCTGAGAACCAAGTGTGCCATATGTCAGGAGCATGTTCATGTGGGCGTTCTGATTCGAACCTGGAGCTTCTGCCTCTGTGCTGCTCATCTTTACGACGCCGGCGTTCTCTGTGGCGGGCGATGATGACATCATGGTCTCTCCGACCATGTAGCTGGTGACGGTCTGGTCCCGGCTTGAGGAGGGTCGGGTCCGTTTGGGGCCCCAGCTCTGGTTCCTCTCAGGGGTCTCTCCTACCGCCGTCACCCCACTCAGGTCCATCCTGGCCGGGGAGAGACAGAGCACATGAGCCTGGGCCCTGGAGGAGAGGCGTGGCTGTTCTGCAGAGAGTGTGTGTACCTCTGGGAAGTCTCTGTGTTGGCAACATAAGCTGTGATATTCTGAGAAGCTGCTGGAAGCATGGTCTCGTTCACCGCTGTGTTCTGAGAAAGGCTGGCTCCCGGAACCACACAGCTCACAAGCATGGAGTCTGAGGAACCAGAACACACAGGACACACTGTACAATGAGTCAAACTATCAACACACACACAGCTGTTCAACCAACACACACACACACACAGCTGTTCAACCAACACACACACACACACACACACAGCTGTTCAACCAACACACACACACACACACACAGCTGTTCAACACGCAATATCATGATCTGAACTATGAGACACACCAACCTGAGTCTCTAATATCATTGGATGGATTGCAATACTTGTCACAAGACGCGTAAATGGCAGCCAATCCGATCTCAGACTCCGTGATGAATCGTAACCCCTCCCTGTTTAGTTGAGGAGAGGAAAGTTAATCAAAATCAATTCGACAGAATTCTTTTATTTAATTTTTTGTTTCTTCTGAGATTTGGGAGGTCAATCCTGAGCCTTTGTCTCATCTAGTCCCCTGAAAGATCCAGTCTAGATTACAGATTATAATAAAGAGATTATGTGAGAGTGTGTACTTCTTTAGAATCTGTCCCACGGAATCAGCCCATTTCCTGGTGGACGGTGAAACTGCCTGGGAGTTCCCTGTTGCCATGTCAACCACGCAGCTCCATGGCGACCCCAGGAGAGGCTCGGGCAGCTGCCCCTCCTCCAGGAGATGGCTCCTCCCCCCTCCGAACGTGACGGCTGAACTCAGGCGTTTCATCTGCAGAGACAGGGCAGGAACGTTCCAGAAGAGGATCAGAGACGTCGGCTGGTCGCCTCCTAGCTGAGCCAGAGGACTCAGCTCCCAAAACTAATGTTGAGCCGGAAGCAACAATTCAGCCATAAACGCTAATGGAAGCCTCTCATATATTATATTATTACTATGGCATCATGGGACTGTGTAGGGTGAGAGGCAGACCATAACGAGGTAGATCATAACAAGGTAGACCATAACGAGGTAGACCATAACGAGGTCGACCATAACGAGGTAGACCATAACGAGGTAGATCATAACAAGGTAGACCATAACGAGGTAGACCATAACGAGGTCGACCATAACGAGGTAGACCATAACGAGGTAGACCATAACGAGGTAGATCATAACGAGGTAGACCATAACGAGGTAGACCATAACGAGGTAGACCATAACGAGGTAGACCATAACAAGGTAGACCATAACGAGGTCGACCATAACGAGGTCGACCATAACGAGGTAGACCATAACGAGGTAGACCATAACGAGGTAGACCATAACGAGGTAGACCATAACGAGGTAGATCATAACGAGGTAGACCATAAGGAGGGTTAGTTTGACAGCAGACAGACGTGCCTGTTTGGAGCTGAGGAAGATGAAGGTCTTTCCGGTGAAGAGACGTCTGCGTTCCGGCTTCTCTCTCAGGTCCACAGCATCTTTCTTCAAGCTGGGCTCATCAATTTCAGGGTAGAACCTTCCACAGCACAGCAGGAGTGGAGGTCAGCACAGCCCTGGTGGTACAGCTGGTGTGTGTGTGTGTGGGGGGGGGGGGGGGGGGGGGGGGAGGGGGTACCCACCTCTCCACTTTAGGTAGCTCCTGTTTCTGCTGAATTGCTTTAACGAGCTCAGAGAAGTAACTCTGTTTAACTATTGGTCGACAGCACAGCAGGGCACATATAGTCTGCATGGAGGAAGAGCAAAAATGAGTACATGTGGACACACACACACACACACACACACAGCAGGTCTCAAACTGACCTTGATGGTGACTTTAACTGAAGGCATGACCAGGTGAGTACAGTCTGGTGTCCAGGTGTTGACCATCCTGCCGCCCAGAGGAAGCAGAGTCTGGGACAGAGATGTTTTACCATCAGTGTCCAAACATGAGGAGCAAACCTGGATCTCCTGCTGGTCGATTCTAGGATGGGACAGAGAGACAGACAGAGAGACAGACAGACAGTGAGACAGGCAGACAGGCAGGCAGACAGAGTCAGTCAGTCAACACCAAGTCAGTGAGATCTTTGCAGGATAATATAGATGAGTGTGATCAATGCTTGACGCCATCTAACTGTGTCTCCGTGTGAGCAGAGCTGTGCTCTGAAGTGAGGTCACTGCAGAGCTGCAGCTCCAGGAGGAAGTGAGGTCACTGCAGAGCTGCAGCTCCAGGAGGAAGTGAGGTCACTGCAGAGCTGCAGCTCCAGGGGAAGTGAGGTCACTGCAGAGCTGCAGCTCCAGGAGGAAGTGAGGTCACTGCAGAGCTGCAGCTCCAGGAGGAAGTGAGGTCACTGCAGAGCTGCAGCTCCAGGAGGAAGTGAGGTCACTGCAGAGCTGCAGCTCCAGGAGGAAGTGAGGTCACTGCAGAGCTGCAGCTCCAGGGGAAGTGAGGTCACTGCAGAGCTGCAGCTCCAGGAGAAAGTGAGGTCACTGCAGAGCTGCAGCTCCAGGGGAAGTGAGGTCACTGCAGAGCTGCAGCTCCAGGAGGAAGTGAGATCACTGCAGAGCTGCAGCTCCAGGAGGAAGTGAGATCACTGCAGAGCTGCAGCTCCAGGAGGAAGTGAGGTCACTGCAGAGCTGCAGCTCCAGGAGGAAGTGAGGTCACTGCAGAGCTGCAGCTCCAGGAGGAAGTGAGGTCACTGCAGAGCTGCAGCTCCAGGAGAAAGTGAGGTCACTGCAGAGCTGCAGCTCCAGGGGAAGTGAGGTCACTGCAGAGCTGCAGCTCCAGGAGGAAGTGAGATCACTGCAGAGCTGCAGCTCCAGGAGGAAGTGAGGTCACTGCAGAGCTGCAGCTCCAGGAGGAAGTGAGGTCACTGCAGAGCTGCAGCTCCAGGAGAAAGTGAGGTCACTGCAGAGCTGCAGCTCCAGGAGAAAGTGAGGTCACTGCAGAGCTGCAGCTCCAGGGGAAGTGAGGTCACTGCAGAGCTGCAGCTCCAGGAGGAAGTGAGATCACTGCAGAGCTGCAGCTCCAGGAGGAAGTGAGGTCACTGCAGAGCTGCAGCTCCAGGAGGAAGTGAGGTCACTGTAGAGCTGCAGCTCCAGGAGGAAGTGAGGTCACTGCAGAGCTGCAGCTCCAGGGGAAGTGAGGTCACTGCAGAGCTGCAGCTCCAGGAGGAAGTGAGGTCACTGCAGAGCTGCAGCTCCAGGAGAAAGTGAGGTCACTGCAGAGCTGCAGCTCCAGGGGAAGTGAGGTCACTGCAGAGCTGCAGCTCCAGGAGGAAGTGAGGTCACTGCAGAGCTGCAGCTCCAGGAGGAAGTGAGGTCACTGCAGAGCTGCAGCTCCAGGAGGAAGTGAGGTCACTGCAGAGCTGCAGCTCCAGGAGAAAGTGAGGTCACTGCAGAGCTGCAGCTCCAGGAGAAAGTGAGGTCACTGCAGAGCTGCAGCTCCAGGGGAAGTGAGGTCACTGCAGAGCTGCAGCTCCAGGAGGAAGTGAGATCACTGCAGAGCTGCAGCTCCAGGAGGAAGTGAGGTCACTGCAGAGCTGCAGCTCCAGGAGGAAGTGAGGTCACTGCAGAGCTGCAGCTCCAGGAGGAAGTGAGGTCACTGCAGAGCTGCAGCTCCAGGAGGAAGTGAGGTCACTGCAGAGCTGCAGCTCCAGGGGAAGTGAGGTCACTGCAGAGCTGCAGCTCCAGGAGGAAGTGAGGTCACTGCAGAGCTGCAGCTCCAGGAGGAAGTGAGGTCACTGCAGAGCTGCAGCTCCAGGAGGAAGTGAGGTCACTGCAGAGCTGCAGCTCCAGGGGAAGTGAGGTCTCTGCAGAGCTGCAGCTCCAGGAGGAAGTGAGGTCACTGCAGAGCTGCAGCTCCAGGAGGAAGTGAGGTCACTGCAGAGCTGCAGCTCCAGGAGGAAGTGAGGTCACTGCAGAGCTGCAGCTCCAGGAGGAAGTGAGGTCACTGCAGAGCTGCAGCTCCAGGAGGAAGTGAGGTCACTGCAGAGCTGCAGCTCCAGGAGGAAGTGAGGTCACTGCAGAGCTGCAGCTCCAGGGGAAGTGAGGTCACTGCAGAGCTGCAGCTCCAGGAGGAAGTGAGGTCACTGCAGAGCTGCAGCTCCAGGAGAAAGTGAGGTCACTGCAGAGCTGCAGCTCCAGGGGAAGTGAGGTCACTGCAGAGCTGCAGCTCCAGGAGGAAGTGAGGTCACTGCAGAGCTGCAGCTCCAGGAGGAAGTGAGGTCACTGCAGAGCTGCAGCTCCAAGAGGAAGTGAGGTCACTGCAGAGCTGCAGCTCCAGGGGAAGTGAGGTCACTGCAGAGCTGCAGCTCCAGGAGGAAGTGAGGTCACTGCAGAGCTGCAGCTCCAGGAGAAAGTGAGGTCACTGCAGAGCTGCAGCTCCAGGGGAAGTGAGGTCACTGCAGAGCTGCAGCTCCAGGAGGAAGTGAGGTCACTGCAGAGCTGCAGCTCCAGGAGGAAGTGAGGTCACTGCAGAGCTGCAGCTCCAGGAGGAAGTGAGGTCACTGCAGAGCTGCAGCTCCAGGAGAAAGTGAGGTCACTGCAGAGCTGCAGCTCCAGGAGGAAGTGAGGTCACTGCAGAGCTGCAGCTCCAGGAGGAAGTGAGGTCACTGCAGAGCTGCAGCTCCAGGAGGAAGTGAGGTCACTGCAGAGCTGCAGCTCCAGGAGGAAGTGAGGTCACTGCAGAGCTGCAGCTCCAGGAGGAAGTGAGGTCACTGCAGAGCTGCAGCTCCAGGAGGAAGTGAGGTCACTGCAGAGCTGCAGCTCCAGGGGAAGTGAGGTCACTGCAGAGCTGCAGCTCCAGGAGGAAGTGAGGTCACTGCAGAGCTGCAGCTCCAGGAGGAAGTGAGGTCACTGCAGAGCTGCAGCTCCAGGAGGAAGTGAGGTCACTGCAGAGCTGCAGCTCCAGAGGAAGTGAGGTCACTACTCACCTGAACTTGCTGTTGAAGACCCCAAAGGTGAGTCTGTCTCCTGCCTTCAGCTTCCTGGCTGCGTCTCCAGTCAGTCGCTCTTCATTCACAAAGGTGCCGTACTTGGATCTGTCCTTCACTGTCAGACACTGCAGCATCCATCAGGAACACATGGAGTCATTTATCAGACTCTCTTATCCAGAGAGACTTTCAGCACAGTACAGGGACATTCCCCCCCTGAGGCAAGTAGGGTGAAGTGCCTTGCCCAAGGACACAACGTCATTTGGCACAACTGGGAATCAAACCCGGCAACCTTCTGATTACTAGCCCGACTCCCTAACTGCAACTATGTAGCTTTGCAAAGATCCAAATCATCCAGATATCTGACCTTGCTGACAGAGGTTAGTGTCATCAAAGGTAATAAGAGGTAAGATCATCTTTTATCAAACAACCATTTTGTCAAGCAGGAATATTTGTTGGTAAAAGTGCATCAAACAATCCAACAGCACCATCTACTGAGAGCCAGAGATGAGCAGGTAACTGGAGCAGAGGCCAGCTTCCTGTCCCCCCTCTCCCCTGCAGCCTCACCTCTCCCCCTGTAGCCTCACCTCTCCCCCTGCAGCCTCACCTCTCCCCCTGCAGCCTCACCTCTCCCCCTGCAGCCTCACCTCTCCCCCTGTAGCCTCACCTCTCCTCCTGCAGCCTCACCTCTCCCCCTGCAGCCTCACCTCTCCCACCACAGCCTCCCCCGCCCCTGTAGCCTCCCCTCCCCCTGCAGCCTCACCCCTGCAGCCTCACCTCATCAGATCCACTCAGGACTGCATGAACCCGGCTGATAGACTGGTCGTTCGGCAGGAGGACCTCGCAGCTCTTCCGTCCCACCACATAGTCTTTACCCGGGAGAAGGAAGTGACCCGCGCCTGTCCCGGGACCTGAAGGAGATCAACAATGAAGACTTTATTCAGGGTGTTTCCTATCTTGGTATCTAAACACAAGGATCAGTCCAGCTCAGCATTAAGGCTGCTGCTGCTGGATTGTTAACTGTGTCAGGATTCAATCCGTATTGAAGAAATTACTGCATGTGTTACCTTGAACTTCTAATGGGATCAGAATCCACATGTTTATTCTGCTTTATTCATAAAACTAAACTTAGTTCCGGTCCTCACAGCGCCCTTCTGGCTCCGCCCACTGGCACGTAGAACAGATGCGCCCAAATAAGTTTTATTTCAAAATAAAAGTCAGAGGCTGTTATTTCCAGCATGCTTTGAAACTGATGTCTTGAAAAGCAGAAATAATAAACAACCATCCAAAATTCAGCAAATATTTTTATTTCAATCTTTTTAATTACCTACAGCAAGTGTAGGAAATATACATTTATAAGGTACATTTCATAATTTTATACGAAACATCCAAAGTAATTTACACACAATACTAGAGGGATTTGATATGAATACTAACTACAGTTATGTCCTTCTGCTGATATAACAAGCATGACTTTACATCTATTAGGTACAAGTTTCTTACAACAGAGTGTCACAGGTCACTTTAAAACAAAGGAAGGCATTTGAAACACATTAGAATAAGGGGTCGTTTTCTGGTTTCCATGGTTTTCTTGCTGCTGGTCTTAGGTGACCTCTGCCCCACAAACACGGCAGCTTGTGATTGACTTTCATCACAGCCACACTGCTGCAGGAGTCTGGCTTACGGATGACCTCACACCAGTCAGGGTAGTCTACTGGCTGAGACCTTCTGGAAGACACACAGGAAGACTGTGACAAGTCTGTAGTACTGAGGGAGGGAGGGAGGGAGGGAGGGAGGAAGAAGGGAGGGAGGGAGGGAGAAAAGATGTCTATGTTGGAACACTGACTTACTGGTCACAGCACCCCACTCCAAAAGGCTCCATGCAGATACACTGATAACAGTCTTCAGCCATCCAGCTCTCTCCTATCCCATACAGCTGCCCCATATGTTCACAGCTCCCTGTAACACACACACACGGTCATGTACTGGACCAGCACAGGGGAACACACACACACACACACAGAGCACACTGCATAACCTGTGGTTGAACACACACAGCCTAACCTTTGGTGTTGAAGTAACACTCTCCACTGTTGTGGCTGCAGACTAGACAGGGTGCAGAGATGCTCAGGATGAACACCAGAGCCATGATCCCTCCTGAGGCTGTCATTCTGTATGGACACACTGAGCTACATCAGTTCACAGGTCCACTTCATCATGATGCTACACATTCAAACATCTCTGATATCTGCTTTCCATCATGTTCCTTTAGCAAGTGAAGGATTCAGTGAAACAAAATTATAATCAATGATTTCCTCTGAGGAGTTTGAACTAAACTTAGAAGACAGAAAATGAGACTAAAATCTTAGAAGACAGAAAATGAGTCTCAAAAGTCCCTTAGTTTTTTAAATGATTCTCTGTCAGTCACTGTCATCATGATGCTTAGCAGAGCCTCTTACCTTCTGGAAGGTTCCTCTCACGTTGATCTTTCCTTCTGTATTTTCAGATGATCCTTCTTCTCAGTTGATCCTGTTCCTGTTCCTCCTCTGTCTGTTAGCTTCAGGTCAGTCCTGGACTACGACGTGGAGACTGAGCGCTAAGATATTTATACCTTCACTATCTGCCCTCTCTGCTGTTTCTCTATACATGTAGATCCATCTCTCTCTTTCTCTCTCTCTATCTTTCTCTCTATCTCTCTATCTCTCCTGCTCTCTCTAAGGCTCCCCTGATCTCCTGTTGTGATTATATTTCTTAGACACACATTTATATATCTCCACACACACACACACACATACACACACATACACACACACCCGCATACACACATACACACATACACACACACATACACACACACACCCACACACATCCTCGTCATCTCTTGTTCTCTTTAGTAGTAATTGCCCCTGTTGGCCCTGTGTACACAGTGTGGACTCAGTCAGATAACATTGGCCAGAAGCAGCCATTTTGACAGCATCTCCAACCTCACTGAACACTGATGACACACACAGGCCATTCAAGCCACAGCCTCAATTCTACCAATCACAGAGCAGGTGGTCGGCAGTCTACCAATCACAGAGCAGGTGGTCGGCAGTCTACCAATCACAGAGCAGGTGGTCGGGCAGTTGTGTAATGTGTCTGTATGCATGTTTCATTCAAAGTGATGTGTTTCAATGCTTACTTCATGTTTATAATGTGAAATGACAAAGATATCATTAATGAACTGATTTTCTTTTGCTTGAAGACACAATTACTTTTAGAATGATGCATTTAAGCATCCTTAACTAGAGGTTCTCTGATGAAATGAGCAGGGTTAGTGTTAGCAGGACATCTCATTATAAAAATCAATGCAATGTTAATCATGCACTGTCAGTATACACATGCATGAAGGGTACGCATCCGATTGGTGTTTGTGACTGTGTGTGTGTGTGTGTGTGTGTGTGTATGTGTGTGTGTGTATGTGTATGTGTATGTGTGTGTGTGAGTGAGAAAGAGAAAGAGGAGAGAGTTTGACTGTTTAGTCTGATAGTGTTTCTCTTTCAGTTTGTAGTTTACACGTTTTCATTTGTTGCAGAAGTTGTTTGAACAAGCCACAATGGGTGCATTGATAAGGACCACACACACACACTGTCCACAGGAAGACACACACACACTGTCCACAGGAAGACACACACACACAGTCCACAGCACCAGACACACACTGTCCACAGCACCAGACACACACACACACAGTCCACAGCACCAGACACACACTGTCCACAGCACCAGACACACACACTGTCCACAGGAAGACACACACACACACTGTCCACAGCACCAGACACACACACACTGTCCACAGCACCAGACACACACACACTGTCCACCTCACAGCTGTTTTATACAGCCACCATGTTGGGAGAGGCAGTGAAAGGCAGTGAGAGGCAGATATAGGCAGATAGAGGCAGTGAGAGGCAGATAGAGGCAGGGAGATGCAGGGAGAGGCAGGGAGAGGCAGGGGGAGGCAGGGTGAGGCAGGGGGAGGCAGGTTTTACATGCTCTGAGTTTCTGTCCCTCTGGTTAAGAAATAGGGAGAGTTTAATAACCCTACAATGTGATACACATGCTTGCGGAAAGCAACGGACACACACACACACACATACATACATTTACACTGAACAAATAAAGACACAGAGAAACAGTTCATCCCCTGTCTCTGTCCATCCTCACACACACACACACACACACACACACACACACACACACACACTGAAGTCAATGTTGTTTAGCAGGTCTGACCACAAGTTTTGCATGAAACATCTTTGCCCTCTTTACAACCAAACAGGTTTCGTCCAACTCACACTCTCCACACACACTCCACACACACACACACACACACACACACACACACACACACTCCACACACACACACAGGACTGTTACAAACTAAAGAGAGGAGAAGGTGTTTGTCTTGACTCACAGTGAGAACTGAGTTTCTCTGTTTCCTAAAACACATTTCATACATCAGTCGACCACCAATATCTAATGTCTACCAAGTACAGTCATATCTACCACAGGAACTCCATGTTGTCTTTGTCTGCAGATTGTTCCACATCCTTTAAATCGAAGGTGTCAAACACAGCTGATTTCACTAACGAGTTTCTCTACTAAGTGAAATCACCTGGAGTACTTCTTGTTTGAAGTGAAAACCTGCGGCCTCTTGATGGTACGAGTTTAACACCACTGATTTAAATGAATATTATATGAGCCCATTTGAACTGAAATCAACTTTCAATCATTATCATTGAGATCGTTAACAATTTCAGTGCATCATTTTATTCGATTGAAAACGAAACAGCAATGACATTCAGAGTACAGGA
Source organism: Protosalanx chinensis (assembly GCA_030340685.1). NCBI lineage: Eukaryota > Metazoa > Chordata > Actinopteri > Osmeriformes > Salangidae > Protosalanx > Protosalanx chinensis. The sequence continues at coordinate 16,337,195 of CM059322.1, read as the reverse complement.
AGCCATTCTGGGAGTTGAGATGATTCATGGTGTCAGAGTGGAGATGTGTGCCTGACTCTGTAGGAATATGTCTGATATTTAGTTGACTTGATTACGCAGAGGAACAACCGAATATCAAACATATCACACAGCCTCGGGCAAAGTGACGAGTCAGGATGTGATCCAGACTGTGACGCAAGAGAGAGGGAGACCTGGAAGAAACATCAGGAGTTAACTGAGGACGGATGTTACACTGAGTCTGTATGAGATGATCCAACCACAAGTCTGAGATGATCTAACCACAAGTCTGAGATGATCTAACAAGTCTGAGATGTTCTAACAAGTCTGAGATGTTCTAACAAGACTGAGATGTTCTAACAAGTCTGAGATGTTCTAACAAGTCTGAGATGTTCTAACAAGACTGAGATGTTCTAACACCAAGACTGAGATGTTCTAACAAGTCTGAGATGTTCTAACAAGTCTGAGATGATCTAACAAGTCTGAGATGTTCTAACAAGTCTGAGATGTTCTAACAAGTCTGAGATGTTCTAACAAGACTGAGATGTTCTAACAAGACTGAGATGATCTAACAAGACTGAGATGATCTAACAAGTCTGAGATGTTCTAACAAGACTGAGATGTTCTAACAAGTCTGAGATGTTCTAACACCAAGACTGACTGAGATGTTCTAACAAGTCTGAGATGTTCTAACAAGACTGAGATGTTCTAACACCAAGACTGACTGAGATATGTGTCTAGATTGAGAAAGTCTAAAGCAGATCCTTCACCCAGTGGTTAAGCACACACCTTCATAACCAGGTAACATTTCTACTAAACTAATTCAACTGAGGTGATCAAGGTCTTAATGAGCTCCTAATCTGCCTCCTCAGATCTACTGAAGAGTTCTGGAACGATGGTTAAATGATGTTTATATCTCATAAACCCATCCCAGAGTAGAAGCACATGTTCTTGTACATTGTACTCACGTGAGGCTTGTTTCAGCTGCTGATGTCCTGTGGTCAGGAGTCCCACAGGCCTGGCAGCCTCAGTCATCTGTACTCCTGCTGCTGTGGATCATCTCTGGGTCAGGAGACTTAGATGTTTACGAACAAAGTGAGTGGATTTGCATGTTGTGTGTGTAAAGTTGTGTTGGTGTATCTTTTGGTGGTCAGAGGAGATGTGAGTGCGTTTCTGTGGTGAGTGTGTGGTGAGGATGGGAAGCTGTGTGTGTGTGTGTGTGTGTGGACAAGTCTCAAACAGGACGTGGTATTTATACACCCTGTGTGAGTTTGGAGGTGCACACACACAAATCAGCACACACACACACACACACACAAATCATTCAGTGTAATCAGAGATGTATTGATTTATAGCAGCAGCCTGCGGTCTTTCCTCCCTACATTAATCTGATCAATAGATGTGATTATCATCCATGCATGAAGACCCTCTCCCTCATAGTCACCCAGAGGAAACATGATTCTCTCTAAACTTGATCAGTACCACTGTTCATATCCAACTGGACTTAACTGGACTGTGTTCTGAAACACAGCAGTAATCATAGGCAGGCTTGTCCCCTGTTTGTGAGACTCTGTACAGACACAGGTGTGAAACATCAACTTTGGGTCAATTCAATCTTTTTTATCAGGGAAGAACAGCCTCAGTTAACAGTGTATCTAAGGCCTGGTTAGCTTGCGAGGCTCATTGACACACACTTTAGCTTTGATGTGGTTTCAATTATAGTATTTTACTGTGCTTAGAATCCCACTTCCTGTAATGAAACATCGTCCCTCAAGCTTGAAAAGCCTGAAGTTAAATCAACATCCTGTTACATTTACATGGAGTCATTTATCAGAAAACTCTTATTCTGAACATATTTCTATGGGAGCACTTCCTGTGACCTCTCTCTGACCTCCAGGATTCAGGAAGCAGAATGAAGAAGGGCAGGTGACCTCACAGATGACATCACTCCCACCCCCCCCCCCCCCCCCCCCCCCCCCCCCCCCACACACACACACACACACTCATCCACTGGACCCCACAGACGACATTGGCCCCCCGGCTCACAATTAGTCCTGTGCCATTGGTCGGCCATCCTTCCGCCCCAGTAAGTGTTCAAGGTCAGCGCAGAGAGGGATCTGAGTGAGGTCAGAGGTCACCTCATCTCACTGAGGTAACTGAGGTCCACTGTTCGGATCACATGACACTATTACCTAACAACACACATGACATGTGACTCATGTCTTTTATGAGGGTTTTTAGTGTTAAAGCAGCTGATTGGGTCGTTTTCATCGTCATGGTTTTATTGCGTAACAGTGACCTTAAATACATACATAGATACATAACCAGAGCCAACAATGAATCTGTTTCATGGTTTTATACCGATGCAGAACACACATACACAGTTCTGCACACGGACAAAACTAAACTAAAAACTGAATCAGACTTCAGCTAACAGCTGGTTTAGTGGAAGGGCTGGGATTGGTTGTTTTTTTGGGGGTGAACTCCGCCCCATCAGGGCAACAGAGGGAACATGATGATGAGCGACAGGGAGACTCTGAACTCTGGGATTAGTCAATACTGTTGGGGGGTACATATGTTAAAATCACACACACACACCCTGGGGCAGGGTCATTAAGACAAGGTTAATAACAGATATTCAATGCCTTGGTGTGTGTGTGTGTGTGTGTGTGTGCGCTTGTGTGTGTGTGTGTGTGTGTTTAAATGTGTGTGTGTGTGTGTGTGTCTGAAATAGCAAAATAACCTTCAGAATATTCAAAAATATTAGTTTTTGTTCAGAGAGTATCTGGATTAACTGCATCAGGGTTGGGTTCTCCAGGGTTGGGTTCTCCAGGGTTGGGTTCTCCAGGGTTGGGTTCTTCAGGGTTGGGTTCTCCAGGGTTGGGTTCTGCTGCGTTCTCTTCGTTGTTCTGTGCTTTTTCAGGAGCCACAGTTCCACACAGTTTCCTGCACAGATTTCAAATAAATGAAAGAGTTTTGAAAAGCTGTGCAGCAAAAACAATATTTTTACTGTGGAGGAATTAATATGAAAGGAACCATGATTTGGTGAATCTGCTGAACTTTCTAAAAGCATATCTACTACTTTTGTTTTTAAACTTTACATGTAATCATTTAGCAGATGCTCTTATCCAGAGAAATGTACAGCACATACAGGGACATTCCCCCCTGAGGCAAGTAGGGTGAAGGACCAAGGACACAACATCATGTTGGCACAGCTGTCAACATGTTGCCTCAACTGTCAACCTTCTGATCACTAGGCCGACACCCTTAACCACTCACATCCGACTCCCACAAGACTGAAAGGTTAGTTTGTACCTGGAATCCTCAGAATCTTCCTTCACAAATCTACACAGTTGGCTTGGCTGTGCCTTCAGCTGCTCCAGAGATCTTATCTCCTTCTCCCAGAGCGTATTATCCTGCTCTAAGTTACCTACAAACATGCACGAGCATAAAACAGGAAAGCTTCGACAGATATACAAAACAAAGTGTGTAAATCATGAATGTGTCCAGTCCGCTCCAGTCACTGTTCTGTCTGTTATCATATGCTGCGTATATATTTATTAACGATCTTTATAAAACATTTGATTTGCTATGACAAACAAAGCAAGATTATTTAATGTAACAAAAGAGATGCAATAACCAGGTCATCCACCAGGTGTCTCCCTCCTCGTCTAAAGCAGGGGCAGCAGGTTCATCCTGTCACAGCTGAAGGGTCAGCAGCTTGGCTGCCTGCTAACCTAACCTGTGTAGTGAGCTGAGGATCGGTAACTCACCTGTACGTTCTTCTAGCTCTAATTTCAGGAAGGTAACAGCATCTTCCATGTTTTTCTGTGAGTTAAAGCAACAGTCAAGCACAGCCACACATATCCAGTCAGTCTAATAGGAGGTTAAAGACTAAACTGTTATAAATGATGAGAAGCAGAGAAGCTGCAGAAGCAGAGAAGCTGCAGAAGCAGAGAAGCTGCAGAAACAGAGAAGCTGCAGAAGCAGAGAAGCTGCAGAAGCAGAGAAGCTGAGAAGTGACGACATGTTTCTCCTCCTCATGTTTCTCCTTGGTTGGTTTCTTCCTCACCTGCTCTGATCTACACGTGTCCAGTTTGCTCTTCCAAATCTCCTCAGTGCTTTGAACTTGGCTGACATCTATTCCCATCTCATTCATCTGCATAGTAATCTCATCCATGTGATTGTGAGCTGCCACCAGCTCGTTTTGATTCTCCAGCAGAATGTCTCCTGTCACCTGCAGTTTAACCTGATGAAACTTCAGGTTGGTCTGCAGGTCTTTCTCCTGGTTCATCCGTAGGTAGATGAGGACCATCAGAGCAGTGGTCAACATCCCTGACCCCCCCAGCAACCCTCCATACAGTCTCATACCTGCTCTACAGGGACACAAGTGTGTTCACCGTCTCTAAAAACCTGCTTCAGTAAGCGCTCACTCCCAAGCACCGAGAGCCTAGTGTCAGTCTACACACCGAGAGCCTAGTGTCAGTCTACACACCGAGAGCCTAGTGTCAGTCTACACACCCTCACGACACATCCAAAAGGCGTCAACAGGTATTCTTTTGTTGTCTTCAGGAACAGAGTTCACCTGGAATCCTTCTGCACCTGTTTACTAATGATTGTTCCTCTTCCTGGTCCTGGATGGCTCCTCCTCCTTATCCTGTCCGGTGACACTGCTGGGTGCAGTAGAAGAATCAACATCAGTGTCATTTACAGGCTGAAACTGGAGATCTGTGTGTGTGTGTGTGTGTGTGTGAGAGTTTCACTGCCAGGCTAACACACCTGTAACGTGTTCTAGTCTGAATATAGGCCACACCCACCTGTAATAGTTGGACAAAACCTGTTTGGTTGTAAAGAGGGGGAAATATGTTTCATGGAAAACAACTGGTGAGACCTGCTAAACAACATTTAGTTTAGTGTGTGTGGAGTGCGTGTGTGTAGAATTTGCATACTTTGGATGATCCTGATAGACTGCTTTGTTAAAGGGATGGTCAGAGAATATGGTAGAAGAAAGGGAGAGGTGAAGGGGATGGGCGGGGCTACAGAAAAAAGGAAGTAAGCTTCCCCTGGCAAACCTAGCAGGTTATATGCCGACGCTCTACCCAGACACACCTGCTTCAGAGAGAACCACTGATCAAGACCTGACCAGGCACAATCCAGAACTCTGAAACCTGGTGCCTGACAGGGGATCTCCCTTCTCCCTGGCTTCAGATCCTGCTCTCTCTCTCCAGCATGAAGCTCCTGTCTGCTCTGGTGTTCCTGAGCGTGAGTGTGATGGTGTGGTTAACGTTTGAAGCCATCAAGCAGGAGATGAGGATCAGGCAGCTGAGGAGCAGCTTTGCTCTGAGCTCCGGTCAGATGAGACAGAAAGAAGATCGGATCCACCAGATCAAGTTGAAGATGGTAGAACTCAACGAGCAACTGACCCCGCTCAAAACCAAAATGGACGAGCTGCACATCAAGAAGAAAGACTCCCTGGCTGCTACAGAGCAGCTGGATAAGGACCTGCAGGCTTGTAACCAAGAGAAGGTAAAGAAAGATGAACTGTTATTTGACTCGTGTGTTTTGTGTGCATTGTGTTAGTACCGAGTGGTGTGTCTGTAAGTATAAATTTGCCTGAGGAGCAAAGTGTTTTATGTGAGGGAGGCTGGACTAGAACAGGCTTCTGTCCTCCATGTGACTGTTCTGTCCAGCCACAGAAAGTATGTCCACAGCAACACTGAAGACAGACGTCACTTAAAGTATCTTTTACCAAGATGTTGTGAGACTGGTTCTAACCCCTCCACCCCCTGCTGCTGACAGGAGTCATTAGAGGGACGTAAGACAAGTATGACTGCTGAACTACAGAAAATTAAAGGTATGGTAGCCAAGGTGGAGGTGTTACCCAGGTGATGGGCCTCAAGGTGGAGGTGTTACCCAGGTGACGGGGCTCAAGGTGGAGGTGTTACCCAGGTGACAGGGCTCAAGGTGGAGGTGTTACCCAGGTGACGGGGCTCAAGGTGGAGGTGTTACCCAGGTGACGGGGCTCAAGGTGGAGGTGTTACCCAGGTGATGGGGCTCAAGGTGGAGGTGTTACCCAGGTGATGGGGCTCAAGGTGGAGGTGTTACCCAGGTGATGGGGCTCAAGGTGGAGGTGTTACCCAGGTGATGGGGCTCAAGGTGGAGGTGTTACCCAGGTGATGGGGCTCAAGGTGGAGGTGTTACCCAGGTGATGGGGCTCAAGGTGGAGGTGTTACCCAGGTGATGGGACCATGGTAGTGTTTGTTTTTGAATCTGTGACTACATGAACACTCAGCAGTCTGTATGTTGGTCTTCAGCGGATAATGAGATGAACATGAAAACCAAACTGGAAGAGATCAGCAACCTGAAGCAGCATCTCCTGGAGAGAGACATGGCTGTGTGTGCGTTTGTGGACAAATCCAACAAGGAGGGAAGGTACGAGTTCACACACACACATCACACGATACACACACACACACACACACATACGTAACATACACACACAGGACACAGGAGTGTGGATCTATTCTACTAGTGAGGAGTGGAGTTCAGGCTGCTGTGCTTCTTAACACTGACTGTGTTTTTACAGAAATCTGTGTGACACAGCTGCATGAGGAACACCATGAGGGGAAGATCCAGACTGTGTTCAGCACAGCACAGCACAGCACAGCACAGCTATCCAGGACAGGAACACTATCACTCATGTTCTGTTGTCCATAAACAAACTCACTGGCAACTCAGGAAAAGAAAAAACACAAAATAAAAACGTTAAAATGTGTGGAAACCCTAGAGTCAGTCACAGTTTATTAAGATCTCCAGTCAAGTGTTTGTGTGAGTGTGTGTATGTGTGAATGTTGTGGTGTGTCAGTGTGTGTGTGTGTGTGAGAGTGTGTAATGTGTCAGTGTGTGTGTGTGTGTATGTGTGAGTGTTGTGGTGTGTCAGTGTGTGTGTGTGTGTATGTGTGAGTGTTGTGGTGTGTCAGTGTGTGTGTGTGAGAGTGTGTAATGTGTCAGTGTGTGTGTGTGTGTATGTGTGAGTGTTGTGGTGTGTCAGGATGTCCCTCAGCAGGTTCCTAGTTCCACTGGTTTGACAGGTTAATAACTCTGCTCACAGCTTCACACACACTGTCTTTCACAACACAGTGTAGCTACGACACACTGCAAACATTAACCCAGGATGCTTTATAGAGAAAACATTTGAAACGGGTATCATTTTCTATTGATCCTGAATTTGGAGCGTATTTCCGTAAGTTAGGCTTACTGTTATTTACTTAACCAGACCCAGTATATTTGAGTTCCTGGATGTAAAGGACCAATGTCACAGTACCCTGTCCTCTCCTAGTGACGAGGATCAGCAACAAGGAACTTCACTAGGAAGCATTTCAGCTTTCTCCCCTTTATACTTCAATGTAAAGCAATGTTCTTATTGTTTTGATCCATTTCTTCACACAATTTATATATATAAAAAAAAAAATGTGTATATACTTTATATATATATATATATATAAAGTATATACACATTTTATATATATATATATACATAAAAGTTCAAATGTGTTAAAGAAGGTCACCGAATGTGCTATGGAATGACTTTAATGAGCTGAGATCTATTTCCAGCATGTTCCATTGTGCTGCTGGTAAGTGAACACTCAGGTTTGGCCTCTTCTGGGTTACAGCCGCTGTTTGTAGATGCTTTTCCCCTGCAGGTGGAGTTCTGCTGTGTTCTGGGTTCTGTCCTGGTTAAGAAGAGCCTGCAGAGCTGCCTTACGCACCTGGACAACACAACAACACAACAACACAACAACACCACAACATAGAGAACACAACAACAAAACACAGAGAACACAACACAGAGAACACAACAACACAACACAGAGAACACAACAACAAAACACAGAGAACACAACACAGAGAACACAACAACACCACACAGAGAACACAACACAGAGAACACAACAACAAAACAACACATAACAAAACAAAACCTTTGACTGGATTCCATGTTCATCGGTCATGCTAGCCTGAACTTTCATGACACTTTGTTCATCCCTCTTCATACCAGTCTACGTGCAGTCTGTCCTAGTAGAGTCTCTCTTACCAGTCTACGTGCAGTCTGTCCTAGTAGAGTCTCTCTTACCAGTCTAAGAGCAGTCTGTCCTAGTAGAGTCTCTCTTACTAGTGTAAGTGCAGTCTGTCCTAGAAGTCTCTCTTACTAGTGTAAGTGCAGTCTGTCCTAGAAGTCTCTCTTACCAGTCTAAGTGCAGTCTGTCCTAGTAGAGTCTCTCTTACCAGTCTAAGAGCAGTCTGTCCTAGTAGAGTCTCTCTTACCAGTCTAAGTGCAGTCTGTCCTAGAAGTCTCTCTTACCAGTCTAAGTGCAGTCTGTCCTAGAAGAGTCTCTCTTACCAGTCTAAGTGCAGTCTGTCCTCGAAGAGTCTCTCTTACCAGTCTAAGTGCAGTCTGTCCTAGAAGAGTCTCTCTTACCAGTCTAAGTGCAGTCTGTCCTAGAAGAGTCTCTCTTACCAGTCTAAGTGCAGTCTGTCCTAGAAGAGTCTCTCTTACCAGTCTACGTGCAGTCTGTCCTAGAAGAGTCTCTCTTACCAGTCTACGTGCAGTCTGTCCTAGAAGAGTCTCTCTTACCAGTCTAAGTGCAGTCTGTCCTAGAAGAGTCTCTCTTACCAGTCTACGTGCAGTCTGTCCTAGAAGAGTCTCTCTTACCAGTCTACGTGCAGTCTGTCCTAGAAGAGTCTCTCTTACCAGTCTAAGTGCAGTCCTGTCCTAGAAGAGTCTCTCTTACCAGTCTACGTGCAGTCTGTCCTAGAAGAGTCTCTCTTTGCTGCGTCAGCTCTCTCAGTCTAACTGAACAGCCAGACTGGGGCGCACATTCAAACTTGGCCTTCAACACAGCCCTTTGAATCCTGTAGAGAGAAACAGACACTCTGAGAGGGAGAGGGTGGGGGGGGGAGGGAGAGGGTGGGGGGGGAGAGGGTGGGGGGGAGGGTGGGGGGGAGAGGGTGGGGGGAGAGGGAGAGGGTGGGGTGAGAGGGAGAGGGTGGGGGGGAGAGGGTGGGGGGGAGAGGGGGAGAGAGGGAGAGGGGGAGAGGGGGAGAGAGGGAGAAGGGGAGGGAGGTGGGTGTACAGGGAGAGGGGGGAGAGAGGGAGAAGGGGAGGGAGGTGGGGTGTACAGGGAGAGGGGGAGAGAGGGAGAAGGGGAGGGGAGGTGGGGTGTACAGGGAGAGGGGGAGAGAGGGAGAAGGGGAGGGAGGTGGGGGTGTACAGGGAGAGGGGGAGAGAGGGAGAAGGGGAGGGAGGTGGGGTGTACAGGGAGAGGGGGAGAGAGTCGGAGAAGGGGAGGGAGGTGGGGTGTACAGGGAGAGGGGGAGAGAGGGAGAAGGGGAGGGAGGTGGGGTGTACAGGGAGAGGGGCAAACTAGACAGACAAATATGAGGAACACTGCTGTGTGTGTATATAAACACTGTTGTGAATACTCACGAATACTCACGAATAATTAACAAACCTATCAAGTTCTGCAATGCGGTCAGCCAGGTCTGCATTCTTCTATAAAACATGGAAAACGACAGAGTACTAAGGACTAAGGTTGGCTAAGTGTCATAAATCAGTCTCCTATATCCCACCATCAGCCTTGGGGACCTCCCATGACCTCTGACCCTAACTGAGCCGACAGCATTCTCTGAGCGCTGAACATTCAGGTCCCACAGTGAAATAATACCTGTTTTTTTTTATCTCACCTGGTTTCTTTAGCATCTTAACTCAGTATTAATATAATCAAATAATATTTGATGCCTTTTCAAATCCATAACGTCACTGATTTACTTCCATTAACCACTCACCTGTATTCTGTCTCTTTCCCCTTGTACAAGTTTGTTATTAGAACGGTATCTGTCACATCCAAACATCATGCCAATGTGTATTAACTCTTTCAAAAGTGTTTTCTTTTTATTGTTTATTCTAAGTCAGTTAAAAAGCTGTTTGAGTGTCCTTGTTGCCATGGAAACCAAAGTAGCCGGAAGTAGCTGCCATCAGTAAAACCCGTCACGTGGCTCGTGTGTCAGAGACTTAAATCCTATTACAGATCCATGCTTAAATCACAGCTGGTATCTAATCTGCCGAAAACCGAAGAAATCAGAGCAAATAAATTTAATTTTCACAACGTTTAATCTCAACGTTTAACCTCTCTATAAAATACTGGGATAGCTGTACGTCAACATTGCTAGCTAGCACGAAACCTTTCAGTATTTTTAACGGAAATACGTTAAATGTACTGAAGATGGGAGAAAATGAATTAAGACACTACAACTATTTTGGTACATCCGTTCGACAGTGATAAGATTTAAAAAATATTAAACGTGGTGCAAAATGTAACTTCTAACAGTGTCTCGCGCACATGTCTATGGTCTCGCGCTCCTGCTGTTTCTCTGTCACGTGCAGGAAGTAGGCACGTGACAGGAAGTGATGATGTCCTCTGAAAGTCATTCTGCCGGCAGCAAACAAACATGTCTGAATGTTCATATTGAACAGGTACGATTTAGGATATTGTTAATTCCTTATTTAAGACTTGTTGGACACATTTCTATGAAATGGCTTGTCTGGTTGTATAGTTTATTTTACTTATTTTTATTTCATTTGAACTCTAGCTCGTTAGTTCTGGGTTTGGCTAGTTGTTTCCCCAACAGGCTGACACGCTCAGTTATTTAACCCTTTTTACAAACTGAAATATTTCAAACCTATATGGATAATCCTTCAGCAGAATCAGTTCTCTAGTTGTAGCGTATTCAGAAATCCTTTGCTGTCATGATACGAACCGGTGTGCACATGATGAGAAGTCTGTGCCGCGAGCTCCGACCCTCATCAGACCCGTCATCAGAACCGTCACACCGTGTTCACCTGCCGGGGGGATCCAGCTCGCTGCCCTGAGGTCCACCTGGATCCCCTGCCGCAGTATGACGGTAGGTCATCCACAGAGTCTTTCACACGGAGTCATTTATCAGACGCTCTTATCCAGAGAGACTCACAGCAAGTACAGGGACATTCCCCCTGAGGCAAGTAGGGTGAAGTGCCTTGCCCAAGGACACAATGTAATGTTGGCACGGCCGGGGATCGAATCGGCACCCTTCTGATTACTAGCCTGATTCCAGCCACTTGACTCCCTAGTACAGTAGATCATGACAGTGTTGTTGTTCAGCTGTACTGCTTCATGGCTGCTCCGTGTTCTGATGGGTGTGTGTGTGGCAGGCTCTCCCCTGGCCCTTCACCTCCCAGCCCAGAGACTTCAGCCTTCCTAACACCTCCTGGGGGGCTGAGATGATGCAGCAGTATGAACACTACAACAGCCTGTGTGAGGAGGTGACAGTGGATGGAGAGAAGAAGAGAGGGCGCTGGAGGAGACTGCCCAGCTATAACCGCTCCCTCAAGTTTGCTGCTGGTATGTTGAACCTGTTGGAACATTTCCACCTCCAGCAGATATATTTATCCAAAGCGCCATAGGCACAGTCTAATGTACTCACACTGACTCCATCAACACAACCTCAGACATAACATCCAAGTATATGTTTGCTGATCCGATTGGAGGCTCGAGGGCTCTGTCATGTGACTGTGACATCACAGCTCTCTGTTTCCTAGGTGGAGTGTATCTCAGTAAGATCATCCAGTCGAAGGCTCGCCTCTTCACCAGGAACATTCGGGAACAGGGAGCAGCGTTTGAGTACGTCATGTTCGTCAACAAGGAGGAGCACAAGTGTGTGTGTGTGTTCCAGGCTGGACACCTGCTAGAAGGACCTCCAGGGTGAGTCAAACACCTGCTCTCATCTTCATCATCTGCCCTCATCTTCATCACAAACACCTGTCCTCATCTTCATCACAAACACCTGTCCTCATCTTCATCACAAACACCTGCCCCTCATCTTCATCACAAACACCTGCCTCTTCATCACACCCTGCCTCTTCATCACAGCGCTCCCTGCCTCTTCATCACTCCCTGCCTCTTCATCACAGCGCTCCCCTGCCTCTTCATCACTCCCTGCCTCTTCATCACAGCGCTCCCTGCCTCTTCATCACTCCCTGCCTCTTCATCACAGCTCTTCACTGTGCTGCTGGCTGATGTTGACCTGTGTGTGTTATTCCAGACATGTCCATGGGGGGGCGATAGCCACCATGATTGACACGGTGACAGGGACCCATTCCACATACCTCTCTGGTCCTGTCATGACTGCCAACCTCAACATCAACTACCGCAGGTACAGTACAGGCTGCTCTGGAATGTTCTACAGGCTGCTCTGAAACGTTCTACAGGCTGCTCTGGAACGTTCTACAGGCTGCTCTGGAACGTTCTACAGGCTGCTCTGGAACGTTCTACAGGCTGCTCTGGAACGTTCTACAGGCTGCTCTGGAACGTTCCACAGGCTGCTCTGGGACGTTCCACAGGCTGCTCTGGGACGTTCCACAGGCTGCTCTGGGACGTTCCACAGGCTGCTCTGGGACGTTCCACAGGCTGCTCTGGGACGTTCCACAGGCTGCTCTGGGACGTTCCACAGGCTGCTCTGGGACGTTCCACAGGCTGCTCTGGAACTCTCTAGAAACTCTTTAGAGACTTTATGAAATGACACCTGTTTGTTTGTCCAAAGCCCCATCCCATTGGGCAGCACTGTGTTACTCCACTGCTCATTGGACAAGAAAGAAGGGAGGAAAACACTGGTGAGCTGTCAGGTGACGAGTGCAGACGGCTCCAGATTACACACAGACGCCACAGGTAACACACACCAGCACAGGTAACACACACACACCAGCACAGGTAACACACACACCAGCACAGGTAACACACACACCAGCACAGGTAACACACACACACCAGCACAGGTAACACACACACCAGCACAGGTAACACACACACCAGCACAGGTAACACACACACCAGCACAGGTAACACACACACACCAGCACAGGTAACACACACACACCAGCACAGGTAACACACACACCAGCACAGGTAACACACACACCAGCACAGGTAACACACACACCAGCACAGGTAACACACACACCAGCACAGGTAACACACACACCAGCACAGGTAACACACACACCAGCACAGGTAACACACACACCAGCACAGGTAACACACACACCAGCACAGGTAACACACACACACCAGCACAGGTAACACACACACACCAGCACAGGTAACACACACACCAGCACAGGTAACACACACACCAGCACGGGTAACACACACACCAGCACGGGTAACACACACACCAGCACGGGTAACACACACACCAGCACGGGTAACACACACACCAGCACGGGTAACACACACACCAGCACGGGTAACACACACACCAGCACGGGTAACACACACACCAGCACAGGTAACACACACACCAGCACAGGTAACACACACACCAGCACAGGTAACACACACACCAGCACAGGTAACACACACACCAGCACAGGTAACACACACACCAGCACAGGTAACACACACACCAGCACAGGTAACACACACACACCAGCACAGGTAACACACACACACCAGCACAGGTAACACACACACCAGCACAGGTAACACACACACCAGCACAGGTAACACACACACACCAGCACAGGTAACACACACACACCAGCACAGGTAACACACACACACCAGCACAGGTAACACACACACCAGCACAGGTAACACACACACACCAGCACAGGTAACACACACACCAGCACAGGTAACACACACACACCAGCACAGGTAACACACACACACCAGCACAGGTAACACACACACACCAGCACAGGTAACACACACACCAGCACAGGTAACACACACACCAGCACAGGTAACACACACACCAGCGCAGGTAACACACACACACCAGCACAGGTAACACACACACACCAGCACAGGTAACACACACACACCAGCACAGGTAACACACACACACCAGCACAGGTAACACACACACACCAGCACAGGTAACACACACACACCAGCACAGGTAACACACAAACACCAGCACAGGTAACACACACACACCAGCACAGGTAACACACACACACCAGCACAGGTAACACACACACCAGCACAGGTAACACACACACCAGCGCAGGTAACACACACACACCAGCACAGGTAACACACACACACCAGCACAGGTAACACACACACCAGCACAGGTAACACACACACCAGCACAGGTAACACACACACCAGCACAGGTAACACACACACACCAGCACAGGTAACACACACACCAGCACAGGTAACACACACACCAGCGCAGGTAACACACACACACCAGCACAGGTAACACACACACCAGCACAGGTAACACACACACACCAGCACAGGTAACACACACACCAGCACAGGTAACACACACACACCAGCACAGGTAACACACACACCAGCACAGGTAACACACACACACCAGCACAGGTAACACACACACACCAGCACAGGTAACACACACACCAGCACAGGTAACACACACACACCAGCACAGGTAACACACACACCAGCACAGGTAACACACACACACCAGCACAGGTAACACACACACCAGCACAGGTAACACACACACCAGCACAGGTAACACACACACACCAGCACAGGTAACACACACACACACCAGCACAGGTAACACACACACACCAGCACAGGTAACACACACACACCAGCACAGGTAACACACACACACCAGCACAGGTAACACACACACACCAGCACAGGTAACACACACACCAGCACAGGTAACACACACACCAGCACAGGTAACACACACACCAGCACAGGTAACACACACACCAGCACAGGTAACACACACACCAGCACAGGTAACACACACACTGCATCACTGACAGCTGGTCCACCTTGCTGTCTTGTCTCACTCACTTTCTCTCCAATCTTCTTTCTCAGGATTGTTTGTTTCCATCAACGTTGGACACATTTTGGGAGTGTGATGTGTCAGTTAGCTAACATGACAAACTGATGACGGTCACTGTGAGTGTGTGTGTGTGTGTGTGTGATTGAGTGAGTGTGTGTGTGATTGAGTGAGTGTGTGTGTGTGTGTGTGTGTGTGTGCCATTAATAAAATGATAAGACGGCTAGTTAGAAATTAAATCGGTTATTTACACCTGAATTCCCATGAGATGGGGCTGTGGTCACTGTGCCACTAGCACTTAAATTACCTACTTATTTGTATTATTCAATTCAATATTACTGTAATAGTAGAACATATGTGCCTTAGCAAGGTATTCAAACATGTGCAATGAACTAAATTTAAATAATAGCACTTATATTTAACAATTTCAAAATGTGTGGGCATTTAGCTGAAAACGACCTGACATTTTTGGGCTATTTTCCACCACTTTACATAAACTGTATGTAAGCCTAATATGTTTAAAAAATGTTTTTTACTCAAAGGTTTTACTGTTGTTATATTTGAACTGAACCAACATATTTCCAGACTGCCTTACTTTCTCCAACACTCTTGAGATTCACCCATGAATGGGTTGATATTTAATGAACAAATGTGTTTATTTATTGTATATATATATTTGAAATGCCTTTCTGTATCTATTTAAAATATATCACTGTGATTAGGTTGGGTTTTATGGAATGGAAAAGTTCTACTAATAACATGTGACCATGTTGTTGCATCTTGAATAAATCCTTTGATGTGGTCCAGTTGTGCGTCTCACAGTGAGTCTGTTCCAGCATCAGAGACATGAAAGCTTTGTTACCGTAAAGAACCAACATGAGGTCCACCTCAAGGGTCACCTGGAACCTCCAAGGAACCTCTGAGAACCACAGTGTTCTCATCAGAAAGGTTCCACAGGAACAAGAAACAGAACACTGGTTGATGACTATGTCACATGGCAAAGTAAGTGTGTGTGGAAGGAGAGGCTGTGTGTGGAAGCAGAGGCTGTGTGTGGAAGGAGAGGCTGTGTGTGGAAGCAGAGGCTGTGTGTGGAAGCAGAGGTGTGTGGAAGGAGAGGCTGTGTGGAAGGAGGCTGTGTGTGGAAGGAGAGGCTGTGTGTGGAAGCAGAGGCTGTGTGTGGAAGGAGAGGCTGTGTGTGGAAGGAGAGGCTGTGTGTGGAAGCAGAGGCTGTGTGTGGAAGGAGAGGCTGTGTGTGGAAGCAGAGGCTGTGTGTGGAAGGAGAGGCTGTGTGTGGAAGGAGAGGCTGTGTGTGGAAGGAGAGGCTGTGTGTGGAAGGAGAGGCTGTGTGTGGAAGGAGAGGCTGTGTGTGGAAGCAGAGGCTGTGTGTGGAAGGAGAGGCTGTGTGTGGAAGCAGAGGCTGTGTGTGGAAGGAGAGGCTGTGTGTGGAAGGAGAGGCTGTGTGTGGAAGGAGAGGCTGTGTGTGGAAGGAGAGGCTGTGTGTGGAAGGAGAGGCTGTGTGTGGAAGGAGAGGCTGTGTGTGGAAGGAGAGGCTGTGTGTGGAAGGAGAGGCTGTGTGTGGAAGGAGAGGCTGTGTGTGGAAGGAGAGGCTGTGTGTGGAAGGAGAGGCTGTTTGTGGAAGGAGAGGCTGTGTGTGGAAGGAGAGGCTGTGTGTGGAAGGAGAGGCTGTGTGTGGAAGCAGAGGCTGTGTGTGGAAGGAGAGGCTGTGTGTGGAAGCAGAGGCTGTGTGTGGAAGGAGAGGCTGTGTGTGGAAGGAGAGGCTGTGTGTGGAAGCAGAGGCTGTGTGTGGAAGGAGAGGCTGTGTGTGGAAGGAGAGGCTGTGTGTGGAAGGAGAGGCTGTGTGTGGAAGGAGAGGCTGTGTGTGGAAGGAGAGGCTGTGTGTGGAAGGAGAGGCTGTGTGTGGAAGGAGAGGCTGTGTGTGGAAGGAGAGGCTGTGTGTGGAAGGAGAGGCTGTGTGTGGAAGCAGAGGCTGTGTGTGGAAGGAGAGGCTGTGTGTGGAAGGAGAGGCTGTGTGTGGAAGGAGAGGCTGTGTGTGGAAGGAGAGGCTGTGTGTGGAAGGAGAGGCTGTGTGTGGAAGGAGAGGCTGTGTGTGGAAGCAGAGGCTGTGTGTGGAAGGAGAGGCTGTGTGTGGAAGGAGAGGCTGTGTGTGGAAGGAGAGGCTGTGTGTGGAAGGAGAGGCTGTGTGTGGAAGGAGAGGCTGTGTTATCAGCATCATCACCAGCTTGTCAGACTTCCCTCCTCCAGGCCTCTCCTGCCCACACAGTCCAGACTTCTGCAGACTTCTGCTACCTGTGGTCTGCTGCTGCTGCTGTGGTGGTGGTTTCTGAGTTCATCTACGGCTGCTCATCTTCAGGGCCCCTCATGTCTGTAGCCTGGTTAGGAGGGGGGGGTGGGTGTGTGTGTGTGTGTGCGCGTGTGTGGTCGATGTACATTACACACTAAATGGCAGTAGGTTTTTCGTGGAATAGGGGATCACTGAGGCATTAATGGAGTTGGTATTGACATTTTATATAATCCAGAGTGATGTACAGCAACATTTCCCCTGAGGCCAGTAGATTGACCTTACCCAAGGGAACAGGGAATCCAACCCGCAACGTTCTAAGAAGATAAGAAATCCTTTATTTGTCCCACAGAGGGGGAACTGCCTGATTCCCTAACCGTTAAGCCACTGTCTCTTCACCCTGACCGGTGATGATGTCAGACGCACCGGGAGAAAGAGACGTTGAATCACCTGGTCAGGCGTGACGTCATCAAATGACCTGTGACTTTCAGGCCGCTCCGATGTTGCGTCATTGTCTTTGATCTGCAGTATAGTTAGTAGAATAACACGTATTTAAAAAAATTACTTCTCGGGATTAATGTGGTTTTGGGATCCTAAACTTCTCAAACGGCTGAATAAATCAGTGGATTCTGTTTTACAGATCTATTGATGGTTCAGAGCTCAAACACAATCCCGAACAAACAAACAAGTTATTACATCATCCTGGTGACATAACCGGGATCTGCCACGCTCCGGACCGGCAGGGCGCGAAGAGCGCGCGGGGAAAACCGGAGCAGCGCGCGGGTGTGTGTGTTGTTACCGGCGGGTGAGAGTGTGTGATCGGGCAGCGCGTGCTCAACGCATCGTTTTCTCTTGCTTTGGATAAATGACAAATATATGTTTTTGTGCTGCTGTAACTACTGTAAAGACAGCTGAAGGAATAATGAGGAGCGGGTTTTTAAAAGGAGAAACATATTTTCAGAGCTCGTGTCTTCGGTCACCATGGAGACGTGATGGCTCGTGCTGCTGCAGGTGTGTGTGCTGACCGGGGCGCGAGAACAACAGGTACAATTGTTTTGGAGTAAAAAATGAAATTTAAAGTACTTCCTGTCAAACTGAATCCATGCTTGTGTGTGTGTGTTGAGGTGCGTGTGTGACTGAGTGTGTGTGACTGAGTGTGTGTGTGTGTGTGTGTGTGTGTGTGACTGAGTGTGTGTGTGTGTGATTGAGTGTGTGTAGGGTTATTCTAGGAGAGGATGGATTATGATGATCCTGAATCACCTGATCACACAGCGAGCAACAAAACAGGTAAAAATGTTTTTGCAAATACATTTTTATATTGATCCCCCCATCGCTCTCTCTCTCTCTCTCTCTCTCTCTCTCTCTCTCTCTCTCTCTCTCTCATCTCTCTCTCTCTCTCTCTCTCTCTCTCTCTCTCTCTCTCTCTCTCTCTCTCTCTCTCTCTCTCTCTCTCTCTCTCTCTACTCACACTCTCTCTCTCTGGCACATACACTCTCACACATGGACACACACATCTTTACCTGTTCCCATATACTAATTTATTTCAGTTGCCATCCTAGGTAGAAATGTCTCCTCTACCTGTGTAGCAGGTATAACCCTCCCTCTCTCTAGTTTGTCTCTTCCATCTTTTCCTCCCCCCTTCCTCCCCCCTTCCTCCCCCCTTCCTCTCTCTTCCTCTCTTCATTAGCTCACTCTCTCCTGTCTTTGTAAAAGGTTCTCTGTGTTTCAAACAGGCAGTAATCTGCTGTAATCTCAGGGATTAGCAGAACATGTCGATCTGTTTTGGACCTGCGTCTATTCTCAGCCTCTCACTGCCAACATGAACTCAAACTAGCGGCTTCCAGAATAGCTTTGTTACACACAGCCTGGTACACACAACACAATACACACAACACAATACACACAACACAATACACACAACACAAGAAGCTTGGATAAATTATTATGTACAGATTATACAATTACAATTGTACAAGTATTGGTTTTGTAGAATATACAGTATTATATCAGGATGTACAGGATTTACAGTTTTTGCAGAATATACAGCAGAATATACAGGATAAAGTGCAGGTTACAGACTATACAGTTATAGTCTATACAATTCAATTACAATTATGCAAATAATTGGTCTTGCTGAATATACAGTGTTATGTCAGGATGTACAGGATTTACAGTTTTTTGTAGCATATACAGGATATACAGGATTTACAGGTTTTTAGCAGAATATACAGTTATATTACAGTTGTACCAGAATATTGCCAAGTATGTATTGTTATGTTACAGAATGTTGTGTCAGACTATTACCTAATGTCCATTGTTATATCACCGTATCTTTGGAGATGTAAATTATGTTTACAATATATCCACTCCACAATATTTGTAAACAAAACAAAAATCCAGATTTTTGTCCACCTTCTGTACCTGCTGAAGGAAGAATCCATCTTCATCAGATCAATTGCAATTTTTTTTATTTCAAATCTTGGTTTTGTCAGTTGCCGTCAAACTTTTAAGTGTTAAGAAATGCATTTTTAGGTGTTGGTAAAGTCTGTGTGTGTGTGTCTGTCTGTGTGTGTCTGTGTGTGTGTGTGTGTGTGTGTGTGTGTCTGTGTGTGTCTGTGTGTGTGTGTGTGTGTGTCTGTGTGTGTCTGTGTGTGTGTGTGTCTGTGTGTGTGTGTGTGTGTGTGTGTCTGTGTGTGTGTGTGTGTGTGTGTGTGTGTGTGTGTCTGTGTGTGTGTCTGTGTGTCTGTGTGTCTGTGTGTGTCTGTGTGTGTGTGTGTGTGTGTGTGTGTGTGTGTGTGTGTGTGTGTGTATTTCCATGTGCAGTAACAGCACACTGCCGTCATCCTTGTGTTTTGCTTATGAAGCAGAACGGATGATATGAAGAAAAACAAAAGTGAACACACAGCAGCTTTTAACAGACACAAAGACAGGCTACCTCTCCCCCCCTCCCCCCCTCCCCCGCCCCCCCCGCCCGCCTCTCATTGATGCTTATCTCCTTGGCCCGCTCTCCTCACGCACGCACAACCCTAAAAATATCCCCCTCAGGTCGGAAAGCTGCTCCTGTGCTGTTCACACCCACCTACTGTTCAGAGGCGCTCACAGTGTGTGTGTGTGTGTGTGTGTGTGTGTGTGTGTGTGTGTGTGTGTGTGTGGCCAGTGACACACAGCTCTGGTGCTTCACACACCTACAGCACCATGACTGTCTCTTACCTCTGTCTGTGTGTGTGTGTGTGTGACACAGAAGCATGCAGGTACATGTGTGTGTGTGTACTTGTTTATGCACGCATGTGTCTGCTGTCCATACAGAGAAACATGTTACCATGCACATGTGGATGTTGGAAGTGTTTAATTCAGCTTTTTGACTAATTTTCTGTTGCCCTCTCTCTATCTCTCCCTCTCTCCCTCTCTCTCTCCCTCTCTCTCTCTCTCTCTCTCTATCTCTCTCTCTCTCTATCTCTCTCTCTATCTCTCCCTCTCTCTATCTCTCCCTCTCTCTATCTCTCCCTCTCTCTCTCTCTCTCTCTCCCTCTCTCTCTCTCTATCTCTCTCTCTCTCTATCTATCCCTCTCTCCCTCTCTCTATCTCTCCCTCTCTCTCTCTCTCTCTCCCTCTCTCTCTCTCTATCTCTCTCTCTCTCTCTCTATCTATCCCTCTCTCCCTCTCTCTATCTCTCCCTCTCTCTCTCTCTCTCTCTCTCTCCCTCTCTCTCTCTCTCTCTCTCCCTCCCTCTCCCTGCCTCCCCCCTGGTGCAGAAAACCACCTGTCCAAGAAGACTCATTTGAGTAAGTACTCAGAATGTGTGTGTGTGTCTGTATGTGTGTTGGTGTGTGTGTGACAGACAGACAGGCAGAGTGTGTGTGTGTGTGTGTGCCACCTCGTGCCTGTGGTACTGCTGAGCGTGTGCTAGTTGTATGTTCTCTGTGGTTACACCCTTAGTGGATCGTACAAACATGCATGCAGCTGTGTAGAGTGAACACACACAGTGGGGACACACACACACACACAGACACACACCTTGTCCCCTCTGGGTGCCCCCCCCCCCCGTCTAACCCTGTGTTGCAGCTGTGCCTCCTCAGCCTGCAGCAGGAACCTCCTATATTGGCATGTTAGCATCTGTGTTCAGATAGCATCTGGGTGTTTATAAACCCTCTACTTGTTGGTTTGGTACATCTGCTGTAAGTACAGCACATCTGTTGGCTGTGAAGACTGTAGTTCATGTTTGTTCGAATTACTTTTCTCTTCAAATATCTATCCAGTTGTATCAACAGATAACTTTGAAATCGATAACTATCAATATCATTAATCACTAGTTTTGGCTAATTATGAATGAATGAATATGCTTTTGGAAATGCAAGATTATGCTACTGGTTATCACCAAAATACAGAGGAAAATTGCAAAGGTATAAATAACTTTTATTGTGTGTTTTTTTGTTGCTTGTTTCCTTTTCATAGTATTAATTCTAATCTGGGTTACAGAACAGGTTGCCAGTTATCAATGTGTACCTGTGGTGTATCTTGGGTGGGAAACTATGTGGTCGCTCATGTTTCAACACGATATTGAACGTTTGCATGCTTGCAGAAGGGTGCATGTGACAGGGGATCATCTAGAGATAGAGCAAGGGTCTGCCAGCTGTGGAGATGGAGGGATGATGGAGGGATGATGGAGGGATGATGGAGGGATGATGGAGGGATGATGGAGAGATGATGGAGAGATGATGGAGGGATGATGGAGGGATGATGGAGAGATGATGGAGAGATGATGGAGGGATGTTGGAGGGATGATGGAGGGATGATGGAGAGATGATGGAGGGATGATGGAGGGATGATGGAGGGATGATGGAGAGATGATGGAGGGATGATGGAGGGATGATGGAGGGATGATGGAGAGATGATGGAGAGATGATGGAGGGATGATGGAGAGATGATGGAGAGATGATGGAGGGATGATGGAGGGATGATGGAGGGATGATGGAGGGATGATGGAGAGATGATGGAGGGATGATGGAGGGATGATGGAGGGATGATGGATGGATGAAATGATATAGAGATGATAGAGATGATGAAGTGATGAAGGGATGATGGAGGGATGATGGAGGGATGATGGAGGGATGATGGAGGGATGATGGATTGATGAAATGATATAGAGATGATAGAGATGATGAAGTGATGAAGGGATGATGGAGGGATGATGAAGGGATGATGGAGGGATGATAGATCTCTGACATCAGGTTCTGTTGGCTGAGTTAAGAGAGAGGAAGACGATGTTTCATTAATTTACATCAGATGCTTTTATCAGAGGCTCTTATCCAGAGTGACTTACAGTAAGTAAAGGGACATTCCCCCCTGAGGCAAGTAGGGTGAAGTGCCTTGCCCAAGGACACAATGTCACATTGGCAAAGCCGGGTTTGAATGGGGTACCTTCTGATTACTAACCTCTCACTAGATGAAAGTCAACAATCCAGCTCTGAGGTTAGAAGTGGGTTAGGATGGCAGCAGAGAAGCAAAACACACTGAGAGTGAGAGGGGAAGACCCTCCACACACACACACACACACACACACACACACACACACACACACACACTGGGTGAACATATGAACACTAGGTGCAGAGAACACATCACTCAGCAAGAAACAGAACCGACTGAGTACGAGGAGAGAGAGAGACAGAAGAGAGAAACACAGAAAGGAAAGAGAGAGAGAGAGAGAGAGAGAGAGAGAGAGAGAGAGAGAGAGAGAGAGAGAGAGAGGGACATTCCTTCACAGCGATAGGGGAGTTTGTAAGAGAGAAAGAAAGAGAGGAAGAGAACGAGTCACAGAGAAACAGAGTTTGTGAAAGTGGGACAAACATTGACAGAAGTGGATCAGAGAGGATGATGAGAGGTAGGGAAGATGATGCATGAGTGTTTAGTATCTGTGTGTGTGTGTCTGTGTGTGTGTTTGTGTGTGTGTGGGTGTGATGATGATAGACAGTGAATGTCTTAAGAGCTATATTCATTTATATACTTCTTGTTTCTCTGTCTGTTTCCACACTCAACATGTGTCACATACTGTATATCTTCTGACCGTAGATACAAGTTAGTTTAGTAATCAAGTTCTACATTTATTGGGTAAAGTTACTAGGTAAAGTTACTGGGTAAAGTTACTAGGTAAAGTTACTGGGTAAAGTTACTGGGTAAAGTTACTGGGTAAAGTTACTGGGTAAAGTTACTGGGTAAAGTTACTGGGTAAAGTTACTGGGTAAAGTTACTAGGTAAAGTTACTGGGTAAAGTTACTGGGTAAAGTTACTGGGTAAAGTTACTAGGTAAAGTTACTGGGTAAAGTTACTGGGTAAAGTTACTGGGTAAAGTTACTGGGTAAAGTTACTGGGTAAAGTTACTAGGTAAAGTTACTGGGTAAAGTTACTGGGTAAAGTTACTGGGTAAAACAGCAAATTCCAGATTTTGTGTCAGAGTTCTTTTAAGTGTCACCTTTGTTTACCTGTATTCATGTAAACATATGTTTGTGTTTCACACTATGCTAACGACTGCTGCAATCACATCCTGCTGTCTTCATTTGATGACTGCAGTTACCTGCTCATCCATAGAGTGACTTTGGTTAACTTCTTGGAATTTATTAATAGAATTATAGAATTCATAGACTTTACAGCTACTAGTGTGTTTTTCCCCCCCAAAACCTCCCAAATAACAGATATTCACCAGAGAAAAGGGATGAGATGTGTTGGTGTAAAATTGATACCAACAAGTCTTGAAGTTTAGTAGAATATTGTTGCCCTCCAGTTGCAGTATGGCTCCTCTGTGGTTGTGAATAGAATCCCTGATATGACTCTCTGTTTGACTTTAGATTAGATGAACCTTTATTTGTCATCCAGGGGTGGAAATTGCAGTTCACAACAGCAGCAGGGTAAAGTACAGCACACAGAGTTGCAGGGTAATATAACAGTAATAATAATAGGGGGGCACGATAAAGTCCAGTATAAAAATTAAGTAAGTTAAGTAGACATATAGACGGTTATTGCACTTGAGGAGAATTACAGGGTATTGCACGTAATGTACGTAAGAACAACAAGACCACCATGGGGGAATATTGAACAACAGACATTTAATACTCACATATTGCACTTAATACAGAATATTGAATAGACTTGCTTTGTAATGTTTGAAAGGTTTTCATTGTGAACACGATATTCCTCCATGATCTCAGTCTTACCTGTGGCTGCAGAAGGACAAGCTGTGAAATTCATGTTGTGACACACAAGCTGGAGTTTAAGACAACGAGTTCAGTTGCATTGGATTCATGAGTTGGACTATGAGAGAGATACAATCTCTGCACACAGTTAAAAGATTGCGTTATTCTTACAGTGTACAATGCTGGGAAATGGTTATAGAAAGGCAGTGAGCCAACATACAAGTGTTGTATGCACACACACACACACACACATTGACAGTATGTTTCTGTAACTGGATTGATGCCTCAGTAGCTTCAGATAAACCTGGTCACATCATGGTTCTCTCATTGGTTCTTGACTGAATGGCTTGATGTGGCTATGAAAGAGAGGGGGGAGATCATCTGGGGAGGAGGGGGGAGATGATCTGGGGAGGAGGGGGGAGATGATCTGGGGAGGAGGGGGGAGATGATCTGGGGAGGAGGGGGGAGATGATCTGGGGAGGAGGGGGGAGATGATCTGGGGAGGAGGGGGGAGATGATCAGGGGAGGAGGGGGGAGATGATCTGGGGAGGAGGGGGGAGATGATCTGGGGAGGAGGGGGGAGATGATCTGGGGAGGAGGGGGGAGATGATCTGGGGAGGAGGGGGGAGATGATCTGGGGAGGAGGGGGGAGATGATCTGGGGAGGAGGGGGGAGATGATCTGGGGAGGAGGGGGGAGATGATCTGGGGAGGAGGGGGGAGATGATTTTACGTTTGATCTCAAAATCCTTCCGTTTCTCCTTCATTCATGTCACTCTTACTCACTTCTAACACCTTTACTACATCAAAGACTTCACAACCGAACTAGAAGTCACATTTTCAACCTCTGAATATGACAATATAACACCCACATAAGGTGCAACAGTCGATTATTCCGTTTTTAATTCACTGAGATTCTGTCCTGAGCGGTGGAGTGTGTGTGTCATCAGCGACGCTGAGTGTGTGTATCATCTGTGAGTTTTGCTTTAGCTTTGCGCTTTTACAGTTCTGATACATTGTTTTATTACCAATAATATGTCGTTCACGTCACAACATTACAAAATGTTTATTTATAATATCAAATAAATGTAATAAATGTAATAATATCAAATAGAAAATATGAAATTAAATGAATTCATAAATATTCAAATAGTTTGTTGAGATTTGAGATGCAGATCAAATGCATAAAAAAAAAATGTGTGGATTATATTACTTTAAGAACGTTTTTAATTTGTATTTCCATTAACGTAAATTTCCATTAATCATAATTACATTAGATCAAACAATGTAAAAATATTCAAGACAAAATTCACACCTTTTAATGCATTTGTAAACATAATTACGATGTTATTTACAGGAGAAACTATGGAACTATGGATAATGAAATTATCCAAAATCAGAGAAATATTGGCTTGTTTGTCTAGCAATATTTTTCCAGATTATCCATTAAACACCAACATTACTTTAGATATATCTGTATAAAATACAGTTACTTTGTTCCAGAATGTTCTGACTAACAAAGGTTTGGCTCGTTTTCACCTTAAACAACTTTGAGACGCAATTAAATCTTTCATGAGTTTAATGTTATTAATGCGGCCAAATATTTCATTGTTCTTGTTTTTGCAACCCTTTTTTTCCCTCTTAGCGTGTGTGTGTGTGTGCGTGTGCCTGTGTGTTACGTTTGCCTTTGTGTTTCCTGTGATGGAGAGTTGAGGTTTCTTATCAATTTACAGTTCAAAGTGCAAAATGCTGACTGTAAGATCTGAAACAGAGACTCTATAAGGATCAGACCTCCAGATGTCTTTGTTAGAGACCATCACCTCAGTGGACGAGGCCTCCAGATGTCTTTGTTAGAAACCATCACCTCAGTGGACGAGGCAGGAGACATTTACATTTATTCATATATCAGACGCTTTTATCCAAAGTGACTTCCAAGAGAGAGCTTTACAAAAGAGCATCAGTCACTGATCATAACAACATGATAGTCCCCAAACATAGCGGGTTTATAAATTATGAAACATACATAGTGAGAAACCAAACAAGTGCCAATGGGAAGAGCCACAAGAGCATTCAGAAATCATACAGAAATACCTCCTTGACATGTTCTAGTCATTCTTAGAATATTGGGTCAGCAGGTTAGCAGGTTTGTTGCATCAGCAGCTCAGTGAATCTGAATGTTCTGGATCAAACTGTGCTGTTCTGATGGATGTTGCCTTGTTACTTGGATGTGATTGGTTGGTTCCTGCTGCTTCCAGCCTTGCTTGTAGTGCTCTACATCTGGGTGATGTCAGCTGGTTCACAGAGAGGGTTAGAACTGCTTTCTAAAGATTTTGATGGTGTCAGAGGTCGGTGTAGGCCAGGGGTTAGGTTCAGGGGTCGTTGTGTAGAGTTAGGGGTTAGGGTCAGAGGTCGGTGTAGGGTTAGGGGTTAGGGTCAGAGGTCGGTCTAGGGTCAGGGGTCGGTGTAGGCCAGGGGTTAGGGTCAGAGGTCGGTGTAGGGTTAGGGGTTAGGGTCAGAGGTCGGTGTAGGGTTAGGGGTTAGGGTCAGAGGTCGGTGTAGGGTTAGGGGTTAGGGTCAGAGGTCAGTGTAGGGTTAGGGGTTAGGGTCAGAGGTCGGTGTAGGCCAGGGGTAAGGGTCAGAGGTCAGTGTAGGGTTAGGGGTTAGGGTCAGAGGTCGGTGTAGGCCAGGGGTTAGGGTCAGAGGTCGGTGTAGGCCAGGGGTTAGGGTCAGAGGTCGGTGTAGGGTCAGGGGTTCGTGTAGGGTCAGGGGTTGGTGTAGGGTCAGGGGTTGGTGTAGGGTCAGGGGTTGGTGTAGGGTCAGGGGTCGGTGTAGGGTCAGGGGTCGGTGTAGGGTCAGGGGTCGGTGTAGGCCACTGCAGAGGAATGTATTCAGTTCTGTGGGCAGCGATAATGAAATGAAACTCCTGATATCAGTGATGTGGCTTCTTACATGAGAGAGATAAGGTGAACTAGATAGAAGATGTTTAGTAATCTGAAATGAAATAATTTATTAATATTCTCACTGGATTGTTTGAAATGCTAAAACAATATGTTTCTTAAAATCAAATGTTTTTGCCATCATTCATTTGATATTTAAAGTGGTTCACTAATTGTAATATGATGCTTAATTTATAAGAGTGCTTTTTATGTATTATTTGTTTGTTTATTAAATAGAAATATATATTAATGTATGTGCAGATGGATGATTGTCATTTTTAAAACGTTTGTGTGAACAGTGAAAGGTTGGAGGTCTCATTGGTTTCCTGTTGTTTGAGGTTTAGAATCAGAACTGAAACAGCAAAACTGAGACCGCTGTCTTTTAATCTTCCTGTCTCCATTTACCACCTCTGCACCTTCCTCTTCCTCAGTACATCCTGATCACTGACATCACATCCTGATCACTGACATCACATCCTGATCACTGACATCACATCCTGATCACTGACATTACATCCTGATCACTGACATCACATCCTGATCACTGACATCACATCCTGATCACTGACATTACATCCTGATCACTGACATCACATCCTGATCACTGACATCACATCCTGATCACTGACATCACATCCTGATCACTGACATTACATCCTGATCACTGACATTACATCCTGATCACTGACATCACATCCTGATCACTGACATCACATCCTGATCACTGACATCACATCCTGATCACTGACATTACATCCTGATCACTGACATCACATCCTGATCACTGACATCACATCCTGATCACTGACATTACATCCTGATCACTGACATCACATCCTGATCACTGACATCACATCCTGATCACTGACATCACATCCTGATCACTGACATTACATCCTGATCACTGACATCACATCCTGATCACTGACATTACATCCTGATCACTGACATCACATCCTGATCACTGACATCACATCCTGATCACTGACATTACATCCTGATCACTGACATCACATCCTGATCACTGACAGCACATCCTGATCACTGACATCACATCCTGATCACTGACATCACATCCTGATCACTGACATCACATCCTGATCACTGACATTACATCCTGATCACTGACATTACATCCTGATCACTGACATCACATCCTGATCACTGACAGCACATCCTGATCACTGACATCACATCCTGATCACTGACATTACATCCTGATCACTGACATCACATCCTGATCACTGACAGCACATCCTGATCACTGACATCACATCCTGATCACTGACATCACATCCTGATCACTGACATCACATCCTGATCACTGACATTACATCCTGATCACTGACATCACATCCTGATCACTGACATCACATCCTGATCACTGACATTACATCCTGATCACTGACATCACATCCTGATCACTGACATCACATCCTGATCACTGACATTACATCCTGATCACTGACATCACATCCTGATCACTGACATCACATCCTGATCACTGACATTACATCCTGATCACTGACATTACATCCTGATCACTGACATCACATCCTGATCACTGACATTACATCCTGATCACTGACATCACATCCTGATCACTGACATCACATCCTGATCACTGACATCACATCCTGATCACTGACATCACATCCTGATCACTGACATTACATCCTGATCACTGACATCACATCCTGATCACTGACATCACATCCTGATCACTGACATTACATCCTGATCACTGACATCACATCCTGATCACTGACAGTACATCCTGATCACTGACATCACATCCTGATCACTGACATTACATCCTGATCACTGACATCACATCCTGATCACTGACAGTACATCCTGATCACTGACATCACATCCTGATCACTGACAGCACATCCTGATCACTGACAGCACATCCTGATCACTGACAGCACATCCTGCACACACACGCGCAAACACACTTTGACACACTGACACACACACACTGACACACACACACACAGCTTTCCGACTTGACACAGTGACACAGTTAAAGAGCCACGCCTGTGGGCCTGTGGGCCTGCTGAATAGAAACAAGGATCACAATGATGATGGTGTCATTAGAGGAGGGCAAAGGTCAAGATGACCTGCTGTCCAAGGAGTGGATGATTAGGGATGATGGGGGTGAGAGGGTGAGGGGGTATTAGGGGAGGAGGGGAGAAGGTGAAGGGAGGAGGTGAAGGGGTGAGAGGGTGAGGCGGTGAGAGGGTGAGGCGTTGAGAGGGTGAGGCTGTGGGAGGGTGAGGCGGTGAGAGGGTGAGGGGTATTCCTGGCAGTGAACAGTAAAAGAGTCTTACTGGCAGTTGTGTCCTTTGTGAGCGATATTGAGAGAGGGATGGAGACAGAGAGCAGGGACATGAAAGAGGGATAGTCAGACTGAGAGAGATGCCAGTAAACCACTTTAAAGCCTCTGAGGTTGACACCTCCTCATTCTCCGCCTCGTCTCCTCTCTCAAATATTCCCCATTCTCTGCTCTTTTATGTGATGTTGTCTTCCTCACTGTTATTAATATCATCAGCATATCTTCATGAGAGGGAGTCACCTGTCTCAGTTCCCAGGGTCTGCTGGCTTCTGAAGCCTTTTCATTTCCTCCCTGGTCATGTGAGAATGTTCTGATCCCTCCTGCTGTGTGCTGAGAGAGACCTGCTGATGTGGAGCGTCTGATGAGGCAGTAACAGACCTGCTGATGTGGAGCATCTGATGAGGCAGTAACAGACCTGTTGAGGCAGTAACAGACCTGTTGATGTGGAGCATCTGATGAGGCAGTAACAGACCTGCTGATGTGGAGCGTCTGATGAGGCAGTAACAGACCTGCTGATGTGGAGCATCTGATGAGGCAGTAACAGACCTGCTGATGTGGAGCATCTGATGAGGCAGTAACAGACCTGTTGAGGCAGTAACAGACCTGCTGATGTGGAGCGTCTGAGGAGGCAGTAACAGACCTGCTGAGGCAGTAACAGACCTGCTGAGGCAGTAACAGACCTGCTGATGTGGAGCGTCTGATGAGGCAGTAACAGACCTGCTGAGGCAGTAACAGACCTGCTGATGTGGAGCATCTGATGAGGCAGTAACAGACCTGCTGAGGCAGTAACAGACCTGCTGAGGCAGTAACAGACCTGCTGATGTGGTCACTGTGTAATTGCGTCAGTGTTTGAATGTGTAAATCAAGCAGAAAGTTTGTGGTAAAACACGTACGTGTGGTTGAATCTGATGAGAGGACAAGCAAACCTCAAATCACACAGTTAGTTTCCATGAAGTCAACAAGTTAGATTTACTGTCATATACACACACACAACACACACACAACACACACACAACACACACAACACACACAACACACACACACACACAACACACACACACTCTTTTATCAAAATGCTACTGCTCTCTGTCAGCTTTAGCTCAACACTGCCACCTGTTGGCCAATGTTGTCACCTGTTTTCAGAATGGGATTGTAAACATCAAATCAGTGGATTGGATAAGTGTGTGTGTGTGTGTGTGAGGTCCTTAACTATGACTGTGTGTGTGTGTGTGTGTCAGGTCCTTACCCATGACTGTGTGTGTGTGTGTGTTTGTGTGTGTGTGTGTGTGTCAGGTCCTTAACCATGACTGTGTGTGTTTGCAGCTCAGATTGAAGTGATCCCCTGTAAGATCTGTGGTGACAAGTCTTCAGGAGTTCACTATGGAGTCATTACCTGTGAAGGGTGTAAGGTGAGGAGACAGCCATGACACACACACACACACACACACGTCAGCACATCCCTGACCCTTCACCCCTGACCCTGACTCCTGACCCCTGGCCTCCCTGTAGGGGTTCTTCCGGAGGAGCCAGCTCCCTACTGTGTCTTACTCCTGCTCCAGACAGAGTAACTGTCCCATCGACAGAGCCAGCAGGAACCGCTGCCAACACTGCCGCCTGCAGAAGTGTCTGGCTCAGGGCATGAGCCGTGATGGTGAGACACACACACTCACACACACACTTACACACTCTCACTCACTCACACACTTACACACTCACTCACACACAAACTTACACACTCAAACCCTCACACACACACACTTACACACTCACACACATACTTACACACTCACTCTCACTCACTCACTCACTCACACACTTACACACACTCACTCACACACAAACTTACACACTCAAACCCTCACACACAGACTTACATTCACACACACACATACTTACACACTCACTCTCACTCACTCACACACTTACACACTCACTCACACACAAACTTACACACTCAAACCCTCACACACACACTTACTCACTCACTCACACACAAACTTACACACTCACACCCTCACAC
>CM059322.1:16298034-16300534 GCA_030340685.1 Protosalanx chinensis | reverse complement strand
GCTTGCACTAATTCTAACACATACTCACACAAACACACTGAAATGTACACATTATGAACTGACAGTCTGTTGTTGTGTTTGCTTTCCTCAGTTGAACCAGAGGGTGGCGCTGTTGAGCTCACTGTGCAGTCTGCATGTGGAGAAGCTGCGCTGGTTCAGTCAGTGTTACCCCCTCACTGTGCACTCCCTGTTCCCTCCTCTGTACAAGGAGCTGTTCACCTCCGACACTGACCTCCCTCTACCACACTGATCTGCTGCATGTGCTAACATGCTGTTATGAGCATACACACACACACACACCACTGGAACACACACACACACACCACTGGAACACACACACACACACACCACTGGAACACACACCACCACTGGAACACACACACACACACACCACCACTGGAACACACACACACACCACCACTGGAACACACACACACCACCACTGGAACACACACACACACCACCACTGGAACACACACACACACACACCACCACTGGAACACACACACAAAATGTGCTGACACAGTGTTGATGACAAATGTTTTATTGAAGTCTTTACTATAAGTATATTTTTGTAATTCTGAAACAGTTATTTTATAGATAATCTTACTCCAGGTATTCCATAACTTTTATATCTTGAAAGTATTGATTCAGATTGTTGATTGTTGAATCAGATGTTATTGTTGTTTTGTGGAGTGCAGATGTATGAACTTAATGTTTGATCCCTGATTGGAGGAGTTGTAATGTCTCAGGTGGTCCAGCAGGGGGCAGGAGGTCAGCTGGGTTAACCAGGAGGGGTCAGATCTCAGGGTCCACAACACACCTGCAGCAGAAACACATCCTCCTGTTTCTGAAAGGTTTTGTTCTCTAAATGTCTGTTTTTACTGAGCAGGTGGACTGAAGTTTCTGTTTCTCTTCCTTTTGATCTGTTGGCTTATCTTTCTAGTGTTTCTGATTGAAGGTGTTTCTGACTGAAGGTGTTTCTGACTGAAGGTGTTTCTGACTGAAGGTGTTTCTGTCTGAAGGTGTTTCTGACTGAAGGTGTTTCTGACTGAAGGTGTTTCTGTCGGAAGGTGTTTCTGAAGGTGTTTCTGACTGAAGGTGTTTCTGACTGAAGGTGTTTCTGACTGAAGGTGTTTCTGTCTGAAGGTGTTTCTGACTGAAGGTGTTTCTGACTGAAGGTGTTTCTGTCGGAAGGTGTTTCTGAAGGTGTTTCTGACTGAAAGTGTTTCTGACTGAAGGTGTTTCTGACTGAAGGTGTTTCTGACTGAAGGTGTTTCTGAAGGTGTTTCTGTCTGAATGTGATTCTGAAGGTGTGAGAAGTATTTAGGTCTCATCAGTATTAACAAGGGATTTGTTTGTTGTCGAAACTCTGTTTGTTGCAGTTCTATATTTCTAACGTATGTGTGTTTATAATGTGTTGATTCTTGAAAAAAAGATTGCTTAAAATAAACTGCTGATACAACTAATTTGAAAATAGATTGTATTTTTGTACCCCCCCCCCCCCCCTCACCAGGAGGGCACAGGGGGTCACATGACCACTGATCTCTAAAGAATCCGGGTTCTAGTTCAAGCTGCAAACTCACAGCTACTCAGTGTGACGCATCTTCCACACATGCAGACATTCTTTCTCCCTGTAGACGTTATTTTCGCACTAGGTTTCTACTTTTTGCACTGACTAGAAGCACTTTCAATTTCGTTGTACCTCGTGACAATGACAAATAAAAATCTATCTATCTATTCCTCCTGAGGGCCTCAGCTGGGTCTCTGTTGTTTCCAGCGGGTCTGAAGGTGATGGGGAGTCACAGAAAGCTGTGGTTTCACTGCCAGAAGGAGTGTGACTCTCCGACCTGAACTCTCTCCCAGACAGACATATTAAACTCTACTTCTCACCCCTTTGGCTGCATATACTGTGCATAACTGCATATTTTAAAACGAATTAATAGTGCCGAAACGTGTCTGGTATCAGTAATAATGAACTAGTCTCGACAGAGAACCTTGGCCATGTACTGACTTGGCCCCAGATTAGAGAATAACCTATGACTCACGAGGAAACCCTTCACCCACCCTCCTAACCCAAATCACAACATTTAGAGAAAGAAAACACACACACACACACACATCCTGCCAGCGCACAGCAGATCCAGGGACCTTGAGCTCAGCTCCAGTGAGGATAGTTGATATTTTGTCTCCTATCCAAGGTTTAAGACTCAGTTCAGTTCAGTTAACGGGGAGGACAGTGAAGTCGCGCGCTCTCCGTCATGATGATCTGGTCTCGAGCCGCCGCGTGCTCGGTTACATTCCTGCTGCTTTTCCTGCGTGCAGCCCCTGCAGGTATGGCGGAGTTTAAGTTCGTAGTTTTATGACTTTTACGCACATTTATTATCAAAGTGTTCGCTGCTGGGTGTACTGGTGCTTCCTGTGTGTTTCTGCTGTCAGCTCGGCTGCCAGGTTGTTATTTAGAACCGGATCTCTCTGCCTGGAACACACAGAACATGTT
>CM059322.1:16258034-16293034 GCA_030340685.1 Protosalanx chinensis | reverse complement strand
TCTACTAATTGTACCTGTTACTTATCGTGGGGTCTTAGTCATACTTCTAAAACGCCGCACAAGTTCTTTAAATGTTTGCTTGTGAAACACTGAACAGACTTCATAAGGGGGGGTTATGTATTGAAAGGGGGTTATTGTGCGCATTTCCTGGCAACCCAGCGTTGTGATCATCAATCCAGTCCAAGATGGCCGCCACAGCTGAACCGGGATCAACA
Source organism: Protosalanx chinensis (assembly GCA_030340685.1). Classification (NCBI taxonomy): domain Eukaryota; kingdom Metazoa; phylum Chordata; class Actinopteri; order Osmeriformes; family Salangidae; genus Protosalanx; species Protosalanx chinensis. Next base: position 16,292,819 of record CM059322.1, on the reverse strand, counting down.
GACCCGACAGGTAACAAAACAGAACTATCTTTATCTAAAACCAGGAACACAGACACTAGTCCACTGGTCCACTAGTCTATAACCTCACATGTTTAATGTCATTCTTCAACAGTATGTGTTTGTGTTTAGCTGAAGATGCTTAGATGAGCCTGTTCTGTTGTGCTAAGCTAGTTAGCTACCTTACTGCAGCTGGACTGGAAAACTATCCTGACGGTGTCTAATACAGGACTGACGGTGCCTGTAATACAGAACTGACGGTGCCTGTAATACAGAACTGACGGTGCCTGTAATACAGAACTGACGGTGCCTGTAATACAGAACTGACGGTGCCTGTAATACAGGACTGACGGTGTCTGTAATACAGGACTGACGGTGTCTGTAATACAGGACTGAAGGCTTGACACAGGACAGTATAGTACAGTACAATATCTTTCTGGCTCACTGTGGAGTAACTGAACCCTCAGAAGGGACAGCCTGTGGATATTTAAGGATCTACTTAGAGATCAAGATCGGTTTGTGCCATAAACAAATACACAAGCTTCCATGCTGCTTGTATTGAGGCTGTCTGGTGACGCTGGTGACCAAGTTAAAGACTCCTGACTGTTGCTGTTGCTGCTGTTGTTGTTGCCATCACAGTGTTGTTGATTTGAGAGGATTCCTGTGCAGCGCCTTGACAACGAGCTGTCATGTGAATCCCATCAGTTAGGGTGATAGCTGCAGTCTGCAGGATAATGCTGCTGCTAAAGACTTCTCCTCCAGGACTGACCTCATACTGGTGACCAGCAAGTCTGTCACTACTGTCACTACACACTCACTGCATGTTATACTCTGCAGGAATCTGCTGTAGTTGTTACTTAAACCACCTCCACTTCAGCTAGAGGTTCTCCTTAACTACATCCTGTTTTGGGAGTCAATATTTAGTTTCATTCTTTACCTTAACGACTCGTCTAGATACAGAACTGTGTATCCAACAGTATCTGTTTTGACTGGAGCAAGTTTGAGTCATGTGATAAGAAAAGTTCTGATGTGTCCTTTCCTGTAAATCACATGACAGGTAACTTACAGAGGGGCAGCTTGGTGTCTAGGCAACAGTAACCAAGACACTGAATACCCCCACATCTACAGTGTTCTCTTGATAGTAACACTAGTCTGGTCCATCTTATTTTATATACATGCTGCTTGACAGTGCAGTGGGGGTCATGGGGTCCTGGGGGTCCTGGGGGGTCATGGGGGGGGGTCTTGGGGTTCCTTGGGGTCATGGGGTCTTGGGGGTCCTGGGGGGTCCTGGGACCCCTGGTGGAACAGCTGTGCTGCCCTGGAGGGCTGCAGGAACACTGTGCTGATCTGATGTGTTGTAGTTCTAACAGCTAACAGTGTCTCAATTCACAGACATCAGGACTCTGTTCTGGAGGAGAGCCTTTCAGAGAGGTACCAGCATGGGAGTGCTGTGTTTCTGCATCAGAGTGACTGTTTCTCTGTGTGTTAGTGTGTGTGTGTGTGTGTGTGTGTGTTGTCCAGGCCTTCACAGGACAGACTGGATTCCTCTTCAGAGATGTTCTGTTTCGTCTGTTGATGTCTAATACAGCAGCAGTAATGGGTCTTGATGCCCTGAATTTCAGCTGCTTAGCCATGCTAAACTAATGCTGTTTGAATTGTCCTCCTGTTAGCCTATTAGCCTGAACTGTTTGTCTTTGCCTCCCAACATTCCAGGAATACTCCACAGCATGTCCACTCCTTCATAGTACTGACTTCATGAATCCTTCTAACCAGCTCTGTTCCTGTCTACCTCCACCTGTCCACCTGTCTATCTCCACCTGTCTACCTGTCTACCTCCACCTGTCTACCTCCACCTGTCTACCTCCACCTGTCTACCTCCACTTGTCTACCTCCACCTGTCTCCTCATTCCAGTCTGTCCCAAATGGAACTTGTCCCCTCAGTCAGTCAGGGTGTCTGCAGCCTCCTTCTGAACAGGAGGCACGGCTGTAGTCCGCAGAAACAGCAGTGGGCATATCTAGGGCAGAGTGCTCATGGGAACTGTAGTTCCAGTTGGAGCAGAGCCAAGGTGGGATTGGGAACAGTTGCAGCTGGCCCTGTGATTGGCTGCTTGGAGCTGCGGTGGGATTGGGAACAGCTGCAGGTAGCTCTGTGATTGGCTGCTTCCAGATACAGCATCTGTGTTGGATCTAGCAGGGAGATGGTGTGGGCTGGAAATATACCAGCTAATTAGGCCTAACGAACAGACTAGCAGACGAGGTGTGCTAGCCTACATTCAGGTGGCTGTGTTTCATATGAGTGTGTTAGGGACAGGATGCAGCCTCTGTTAGCTTCTTAATGTCCTGAGCATGGCTGCACTGAGAGAAGGCAGGCCTGTTTATCTCTCTGGTGATGTCATCTACTCTTTTATGATGTCATCTCCTCTCTGGTGATGTCAACTACTCTCTTATGATGTCATCTCCTCTCTGGTGATGTCATCTCCTCTTTTATGATGTCATCTCTTCTCTTACAGGCTCAATTGGGACTCGGAAAATGGCGTCTCCTGAGGTAAGATAAGCAAATGTTTGTCACTAACTGAACATTTTTCCATGTTGACATTTTAGTCAGAATGGTACATATTGAGTAAACACAGCTGACAGTACAGGTGTGTGGTGAGACTCAGGTGAAGGTGATATTTACTGATACTTACCTGAGCCAAACACAGCTGTACCACAAACCAGTTTGGCAGGGGAGACTGGTACAGTTACAGCTTATAGTCACTATATTACTTCTTTAAACTACCTTCTGTAGACCACCTTCTGTAGACTGACCTCTGTAGACCACCTTCTGTAGACAGACCACTGTAGACAACCTTCTGTAGACTGACCTCTGTAGACAACCTTCTGTAGACTGACCTCTGTAGACTGACCTCTGTAGACTGACCTCTGTAGACCATATTTTGTAGACTGACCTTCTGTAGACCACCTTCTGTAGACTGACCTCTGTAGTTGATCTTGAGTCTTGATGATGTTGTTTGGTGCTCAGATGCCAGGTTCCTCAGGAACAGCTCAGAGCATGAAGAAGACCATCGGACACCGTGGAGTAGAGACCACCACTGGAGAGACCACCTACAAGAAGGTGAGGAACATCTCCCTCTCCACCCCTCCCTCTCTCTCTCTCCACCCCTCCCTCTCTCTCCACCCCTCCCTCCCTCTCCACCCCTCCCTCCCTCTCTCTCTCTCTCCCTCTCTCTCCACCCCTCCCTCTCTCTCCACCCCTCTCTTTCTATTCCTCCCTCCTGCTTCCTTCTCTGTAGAGGGTAGATTAGATGTTTCAGGTGGACTCACAGTGGACTCTTGGATGTGTGTTATGTTACCACCCCCATGATCCTGACATACCTCCGGTCCCCTCCAGACCACGTCCTCTGCCCTGAAAGGAGCCATCCAGCTGGGCATCACTCACACGGTGGGCAGCCTGAGCCAGAAGGCAGAGAGGGATGTCCTCATGCAGGACTTTGTGGTGGTAGAGAGCATCTTCTTCCCCAGGTAGGGAATGTTGTCTGGAATGGGAGCCTTTAAACAGGGCTTCAAAGGGTTTTTTAAATAACATTCTTCTCTCCTTTCTCTTATAACTTCCCCCTCTCACTTTCCCTCTCTCTGTCTCTCTACTCCTTCCTCCCTCTCTCTCCTCTCCCCCCTCCATCTTCTCCCTCTCCTCCCTCTCCTCCCTCTCCTCCCTCTCCTCCATCTCCTCCCTCTCTCCCTCTCCAAAGTGAAGGCAGTAACTTGACTCCTGCTCATCACTACAGTGACTTTCGTTTTAAGACTTACGCTCCGATCGCTTTCCGCTACTTCCGAGAGCTCTTCGGCATCCGGCCGGACGACTACCTGGTCAGTGACACAGCTCTTCAGGTCTCATGCTAATGCTAACACATGCTTTCTGAGTGATCTGGAGGCTAACGCCAACTCCTGTCCTGCAGTACTCGCTGTGTAACGAGTCGCTGATCGAGCTGTCCAACTCTGGAGCGAGCGGCTCTCTGTTCTACGTCTCCAGCGATGACGAGTTCATCATTAAGACCGTGCAGCACAAAGAAGCAGAGTTTCTCCAGAAGCTTCTTCCTGGATACTTCATGGTGAGAGGAGAGGAGAGACAGAGAGAGCTGTTCCAGACTAGTAACACAGTCACACTCATACAGGAAGTCCAGCCGAGGCACAGCTGTCCTCACTGTTTTCCTGTCCCACCCCTCTGCACAGAACCTGAACCAAAACAAACGCACCCTGCTGCCCAAGTTCTACGGCCTGTACTGTGTCCAGGCTGGGGGCAAGAACATCCGCATCGTGGTGATGAACAACCTGCTGCCCTGCGCTGTGCCCATGCACCTGAAGTACGACCTGAAGGGCTCCACCTACAAGAGGAGAGCCTCCCCTAAGGAGAGGGAGAAGGCAGTGCCCACACACAAGGACCTGGACTTCATCCAGGACCTTCCTGATGGCCTCCTCATGGAACCAGACAACTACAACGCCCTGAGCAAGACCATCCAGAGAGACTGTCTGGTGAGGAGGGAGGGGGGGAGGGAGGGAGGGGGGGGAGGGAGGGAGAGAGGGAGGGAGAGAGGGAGGGAGAGAGGGAGAGAGGGAGAGAGGGAGGGAGGGAGGGAGGGAGGGAGGGAGGGAGGGAGGGAGGGAGGGAGAGAGAGAGAGAGGGAGGGAGAGAGGGAGGGAATATATGCAACATTGTGTTGAAAGACAGGAGCAGTTTCCTGGTGTGTGTTGACTTGGTGTGTGTGTTGACTTGGTGTGTGTGTGTGCGTGTTGACTTGGTGTGTGTGTTGACTTGGTGTGTGTGTGTGTTGACTTGGTGTGTGTGTGTGTTGGCTTGGTGTGTGTGTGATCCCAGCTCCTCCAGAGTTTTAAGATCATGGACTACAGCCTGCTGGTGGGCATCCATAACCTGGACCAGGCCAGCCGGGAGCGGGAGAGAGCTGGGGCTCAGGCAGGGGACAGTGGGGGGTCTGAGGGGGCCGTGACCCCTGACCAGCGACGGCCCCAAGCACAGAAGAGCCTCTACTGTACTGCCATGGAGTCCATCCAGGGGGAGGCCCGGGGGAAGGGGGCCCTGGACTCAGAGGATCAGTGAGTCACACCTGTGCCCTAGGCTGTGTTGACGACTGTGTTGACGACTGTGTTGACGACTGTGTTGATGACTGTGTTGATGACTGTGTTGACGACTGTGTTAATGACTGTGCTGATGACTGTGCTGATGACTGTGCTGATAACTGTGTTGATGACTGTGCTCTGTGCTTTCAGCATGGGGGGTATCCCAGCACGCAACAGTAAAGGAGAGAGGTTGTTGGTCTACATCGGCATCATCGACATTCTGCAGTCATACAGGTGGGTTAGCTGGGGTTAACTGGGGTTAGCTGGAGTTAGCTGGGGTTAGCTGGAGTTAGCTGGGTTTAGCTGGGTTAGCTGGAGTTAGCTGGAGTTAGCTGGGGTTAGCTGGAGTTAGCTGGGGTTAGCTGGAGTTAGCTGGGTTTAGCTGGGTTAGCTGGAGTTAGCTGGAGTTAGCTGGGGTTAGCTGGAGTTAGCTGGGGTTAGCTGGAGTTAGCTGGGGTTAGCTGGAGTTAGCTGGGGTTAGCTGGGGTTAGCTGGGGTTAGCTGGAGTTAGCTGGAGTTAGCTGGAGTTAGCTGGGGTTAGCTGGAGTTAGCTGGAGTTAGCTGGAGTTAGCTGGGGTTAGCTGGAGTTAGCTGGGGTTAGCTGGAGTTAGCTGGGGTTAGCTGGAGTTAGCTGGGGTTAGCTGGGGTTAGCTGGGGTTAGCTGGAGTTAGCTGGGTTAGCTGGAGTTTGCTGAAGTTAGCTGGGTTAGCTGGAGTTAGCTGGGTTAGCTGGGGTTTGCTGAAGTTAGCTGGGGTTAGCACTCGACAGCATCAGATGTGCTAAAACCCTGTGAGATTAAATTAATGTTCATTTTCAGATTTGTCAAAAAGTTGGAGCATTCGTGGAAGGCCCTGGTTCATGATGGGGTAAGACCCCCCCCCCCCTCCCCCCCCGTTAGGGTCCTCTATCCAGGTGTTGTTGACCCCACCTGACCTCTTGTTCCCTCCTCTCTCCAGGACACAGTGTCTGTACACAGACCAGGCTTCTACGCTGAGCGCTTCCAACAGTTCATGTGCAACACCGTGTTCAAAAAGATCCAGTGTAAGGCAGCGTGTGTGTGTGTGTTTGTGTGTGTGTGTGTGTGTGTGAGTCACACTGTAAACACACTCTCATCAAAAACATTCCTTCTGTTGGAATCTTGTCCTCCCCCTCTCCCAGTGAAGCTCTCCCCTTCTAAGAAGAGTCGTGGAGGGGGCCAGGGGGGCCAGGGTGGCCTGAGGAGAGCCCCCACCATGGGAGCCCCCACCTCCCTGTCCTACGCTGCAGGACACGCCCTGGTGGACTCCAGACTAGTTTACCACTCCCACTACAGCCGCACGGACACCGAAGTAGAGATTGGTGAGGAGGGAGGGAGGGAGGGAGGGATGGATGGAGGGAGGGAGGGAGGGAGGGATGGATGATGTTTAAATGCCTCAAACCAGTTGGGCTTGTGGCCATCAGGAATGCTGCAGTACAGGCTGGCGTCCATCCTCAGCCACAGGGCAGGGCAGCAGCTCATGAGATGAGATGAGATACATTTTATTTGTCATTGTACAGGTACAAGTACAGGTACAATGAAATTGCAGATACAGAGGCTCAGCATATCCACGCACCGCCACTGTCTTCTGAAATTTAGGATAACATGAGGAGAGGAGCAAGGAAAAACAGGGAGGGTGCAGATTAAGACACACATCTCTTGATCTGTCCTCTTCTGTGTGCAGGAGTGCAGTCAGGCAGACCAGACCTGGTGCCAAGGACCCCCCCCCTGGCTGGGGGGGCCGGGGATGGGGAGGCCCACCTCTCCACCTCCTCACTGGGGAGCACAGGTCTCACCTCATCCTCCCCACCACTACGGTCAGGCTTCCCTCTCTCTCTCTTTTACACCTCCTCTCTGTCTTCGCCTCCTCCAAGCCTTCTTCTCCAACACCATGTTCCTCTTCCTGTGTGTGTAGGTCAGTTGGAGTGGAGGTGCACAAAGCAGCCAGCATAGACACAGACCATGGCGCCCCCCAGAGGTAGAGAGGACAACTTCACTTTCAACAGCCCCCTCACACATACAAATTAAATAACAACCTGCAGGCACACTAAGCTTGTCTCTCCCCCTCCCCTCTCCCCTCTCCCCCTCCCTCTCTCCCTCCTCTCAGTATGGGTGCCGAGGCATCGGGCGAGCAGTCAGGAAATGAGGATGCTGTCTCACTGTCAGACATCATCCCTGAGACCAACATCTGTTTTGTGAGTCAGCTGATCTCACCCTGATCTCACCCTGTCTGTGCTGATCTCACCCTGATCTCACCCTGTCTGTGCTGATCTCACCCTGTCTGTGCTGATCTCACTGTGTCTGTGCTGATCTCACTGTGTCTGTGCTGATCTCACCCTGTCTGTGCTCACGGTCTGTTCTCCGTCTCTCCTCCACAGTAACAGCTGAGGCGTCTGAGCAAGAGGAGGGTCTGTAAGAAGATACCATCAACTTAAGTTCCTTAATCGAAGGTCTCCTTCATCGTCTGCTGTGGATGAATCTGGTTGTTCTAGCTCACTGGGAGGGGGAGGGGAGGGGAGGGGGGCATCATGTGTCTGTAGGCAGCAGCCATAGATACAGTGTGTGCTGCTACAACACCAACTACATAAGTCTGAGTCAGAAGGTTCAGTCTTGCAGGACTCAGACCTCATGTTTCCAGAATCTGCATCCATGTCTTCAGGTCCAGCAGGAGATAGAGAACTGTGTTCTCAAGTGGTTTATCAATATATGACCACACTATACTATCATTGCTAAATGTTACTATTGCAAAGGCTTTCCAATCATATATGCATTTCTAGAAGTGGAGCAGATCTTTGCTCTGATAGACTGAATGTTGAATTAGAATGTTCTGGGGCTAAGGCAGGTTCATACAGGTACAGATAGTTTAACATCTCTCTTTGTGGTGAGGCTTCTGTTAATGCCTTGTTGGAACCAGCCCACACCTGTTCACCTGTGTGTTCACCTGAGTGTTCACCTGAGTGTTCACCTGAGTGTTCACCTGAGTGTTCACCTGAGTGTTCACCTGTGTGTTCACCTGAGTGTTCACCTGAGTGTTCACCTGAGTGTTCACCTGAGTGTTCACCTGGGTGTTCACCTGTGTGTTCACCTGAGTGTTCACCTGGGTGTTCACCTGGGTGTTCACCTGGGTGTTCACCTGAGTTTTCACCTGAGTGTTCACCTGGGTGTTCACCTGAGTGTTCACCTGAGTGTTCACCTGAGTGTTCGCCTGTGTGTTCACCTGAGTGTTCACCTGGGTGGAGGGGAGTTGAAGTGGTGTGATGCTTGGTGTCAGAAAGGCTTGGTCAGAAGTTTTACACACAACCAGAGGAATATGGTGCAGGTAAGGGCTGTTCTACCTGGTTGTCATGACACCCCCTACTCTTTACTGCCAATCATAATATATTTCCAAAACAAATGGACCAATCGACTGTTCAGGTTGGAAACAGTGGGAGTATTGTGCTCAGGTCTGTCAGCTGTGTTGACCCAGAGAACCTTGATACTCAGCCCTGTTCTATTTAACAGAAATCTGCAGGTTCCTGAAATCACTGGTCCCTCTTTTGCTGTCAGAGAAAGCAGCTTCAGTCGGCTGCATTATGTTGGACCTAAACTTTAAATCAGATCTTTTTTTTTTTTTTTTTTTTGCACATCATACTTGTGTAACACTAAACAGGAAGCTACTTTTTCATGAGACTTAATAGAGACGTGATGAGACTAGTCTTCCTCTGGAGACGCTCACTGATCTGCACACCAGAAGGTTTGGGGAGCTAGTGAAGATACATGGATGTTAAGAAGGGATGTTTGTATATCACAAGCCAGAGACATGGCTCCAAAGAACACACCTGAACACCCCTAAATACACCTGAACGCACCAGAACACACCTGAACGCACCTGAACACCCCTGAACACCCCTGAACGCACCAGAACACACCTGAACGCACCTGAATGCACCAGAACACCTCTGAATACCCCTGAACACCCCTGAACGCAGCTGAACACTGGCTGCAATCTCACCAGGAGCTGTGAACATGCACCATCCAGTAGGACTCACAGGAAACATGAAAAGCAATTCAAATGTTTCTGTGTGGATGAACTAGCTGCACATAAAGCCTTCAGGACACACCTGGATCTAGCTGCACATGGAGTCTTCAGGACACACCTGGATCTAGCTGCACATGGAGTCTTCAGGACACACCTGGATCTAGCTACACATGGAGTCTTCAGGACACCTGGATCTAGCTGCACATGGAGTCTTCAGGACACCTGGATCTAGCTGCACATGGAGTCTTCAGGACACACCTGGATCTAGCTGCACATGGAGTCTTCAGGACACCTGGATCTAGCTGCACATGGAGCCTCTAGGACACCTGGATCTAGCTGCACATGGAGTCTTCAGGACACCTGGATCTAGCTGCACATGGAGTCTTCAGGACACACCTGGATCTAGCTGCATATGGAGCCTCCAGGACACCTGGATCTAGCTGCACATGGAGTCTTCAGGACACCTGGATCTAGTTGCACATGGAGTCTTCAGGACACACCTGGATCTAGCTGCACATGGAGCCTCTAGGACACCTGGATCTAGCTTCACATGGAGCCTCTAGGACACCTGGATTTAAGACCGATATTTTTCTTATTTGAAGATTAGAACCAGATCTCTTCTTGTTTTTTTTCTGCATGAGCACAGACCATAGTGTGTGTCTTTGGGGGTGGGGTGTGTTGAGTGTTTGGGGGGTGGGGTGTGTGTGTGTGTGTTTGGGGGTGTGTGTGTGTGTGTTTGGGGGTGGGGTGTGTGTGTGTTTGGGGGTGGTACAAAAGTATTGTGTTTCACAGGTAGTTAATCTACTTTATGGTCTTAAATAATTCAATGTTTATGTTTACTACGTTCCCTCTTTCCCATGACTGATGCATCCAAATACCAGAGGAGACAAACACACTGTAGTACTGGTTACATCCTCCATGACCTCACCTGGTCTCTCCTGGCCTCTCCTCACACCTGGCCTCTCCTCACACCTGGCCTCTCCTGGCCTCTCCTCACACCTGGCCTCTCCTGGCCTCTCCTCACACCTGGCTTCTCCTGGCCTCTCCTCACACCTGGTCTCACCTGGCCTCTCCTCACACCTGGCCTCTCCTGGCCTCTCCTCACACCTGACCTCTCCTGGCCTCTCCTCACACCTGGTCTCACCTGGCCTCTCCTCACACCTGGCCTCTCCTGGCCTCTCCTCACACCTGGCCTCACCTGTGTTCAGTCTGAAGTCTTACTGTCACCAAAGACACTCCAACGCTATTGAATCCGCTCGTATTGATGAAAGATAAAACAATACTGGAAAGCCTTAGTGTGATAACAAGTTCCCAGTCAGTAGAAACTGGTTGGTTCTAGTTTGGCCTCAAGAACAACCTTTTAAAGTTTTAGTTTTTTTGTTTTAAACATGTGTTCATGTTAGAAAATGATGTTGGTCCTATATGTTGTTCATTTGACTACTGCACAAGTGACACATGACCCTGTAGTGCCCAAAACAGCCACACATCAGATACTACACAACACCGATGCAATAGGAACAAGTCTCTCTGGTTCAAGACATGTATTTATTAGGATATTATTATGAACTTGATGTAGGCTGAAATGATTTGTAACATGTATGTACCGTAGACGATTGTAAGTATAATAATGTATTCTGACACGAAACAATGTCTGCATCTTAATAGTGTGATTTGCATAAGGGATGGGTGTTATTTGACGGTTCTCTTTTATATCATGGTTTTATTGCGATAAATGATATACTCTCCATGCTGATTTTGGGAATGTATAGTCACGTGCTTTTCTACATGAATGTTTCATACGGTCTCGAGAGATGCCGTGTTGCAGTCTATGCTTTAACGACTATATTTCTACTGTGTGTATAAAATGTTTATATGTACATACGAGTCACACAAAGGCCTTTTCATGCTGTCTGTGCTGCCTGATCCGTCTGTCATGTTTCACCGATGTGGTCATGATGTTTTTCATATCGTCTCCCTGATTTTAAAGGATTAAACATATTTTCTACATTGTTGTGTTTGAATGTGTGAGCCAGTGTGATGTCAGGTGTGTGCTGGTCCTCAGGTGAGGGTGGTCTGTCTCCACACCTGCCCAGATGATCTCACCTGGAGAGCTAGATGTTACCCCTGTGATGTGGGACCCACTGTAAACAGGAAGTGGAGGATTTTGTCTTGCTAACCCAATCAAACGGACGGTAAACAGAGATTCTACTTTAGAGCTTTTTTGGTATATTATTCAAGACATGAATGTTCAAAGGAAATGTATTTTCACACAGAAGTCCAAAGATAACCACTTGATCCAATTATGCTGATCAATACGGGATTTCTGTGGAATTCTCCAGTTGTCGCAGCTAGTTTATTATAAGATCCATTATTATGGGGGTCCATGCTCGCTTTAAGGAACTACAGAACTACATTTCCCATGAGTCACTTCCGGTGACGTAGAAGAAAGAAAAAACATTCCAAGATGGTGCTGGAGAGTACTATGGTCTGGTAAGATGATCAGATATTCAGGATTGATCAGATTTACATTATTTTTATGGAAACTGAAAACGTTGTATTTATGTGTTTGATATGTGTGCTTTTATATGGAAGCAGTGAGCTGAGCGGTAACCATGACAACAGGGATATAAACCAGGATATAGCTTTATAAGCTAAGCTAGCTGAGTCACTGCTCAGTAATGGGGCATCACTGCTCATGTTAGCAGCTTTAAACAGCTGGAGTTCTGTTTTTCATATTTCATATTAGTTCATATTAAAGACCTGATAACCTCAGAAACAGAGGAACCTGCTGCAGTCCGGGTTCAGACCTGTTAAAGGGGTAGATTGTGCTGCTAGCTGTGTTAGCTGTTAGCATGCTAAACAACAATGACAAGTGACAGCTGACTTCTTATTCTGATGGTTAAAACACTACATGTAAGTTCTTTATCATATTAAACAGTCTGTTAGTGTGTTATGAGTTACACCTACATTCAGTAGTCTATAGTTTGAAAGTTTAATATTCATATTTATCTTGTTAGCCTGTTCAATGACCTGTATTTAACACTGTCGTCCTGATCGTATGAACCCCTTTACGTTCTGCCAGTGTGGACAACAGTGAGTACATGCGCAATGGAGACTTCCTACCCACGAGACTGCAGGCCCAGCAGGATGCTGTCAACATTGTGTGTCACTCAAAGACCCGCAGTAACCCTGAGAACAATGTGGGCCTCATCACCATGGCAAAGTGAGTGGTGACAGGCTGTATCCATGGTAACAGACTGTGTGCATGGTAACAGGCTGTATCTATGGTAACAGGCTGTATCTATGGTAACAGACTGTGTGCATGGTAACAGGCTGTATGCATGGTAACAGGCTGTATCCATGGTAACAGGCTGTGTGCATGGTAACGGGTCATGTGCATGGTAACTTAGATTAGATTAGATGAACCTTTATTTGTCCTCCAGGAGGTGGAAATTGCAGTTCACAACAGCAGCAGGGTAAAGTACAGCACACAGAGTTGCAGGGTAATATACATAATGACAATAACATAACAATAGCAATAACAATGGCAATAGCAATAGGCGGGCACGATAAGGTCAGATATATAAAAAAAATAAGAAAATAAGTAATTAAGTAGTCTGGTTAAGTAGTCCAGTGTACAAAATAGTAAATTAAGTCGACAAGTCGACATGCAGGCAGTTATTGCACTTGAGATACAGAATTACAGTATTTTGCAAGAGTATGATAAAAAACAGACATGGTAACGGGTCATGTGCATGGTAACAGGCTGTGTGCATGGTAACAGACATGGTAACGGGTCATGTGCATGGTAACAGGCTGTGTGCATGGTAACAGACATGGTAACGGGTCATGTGCATGGTAACAGGCTGTGTCTGATCTCAGATGATGCTCTAGTGAGTGAATGAAGCTGCAGCCTTTAGCTTCCCTGTTAGAGCGTCTGACTCCCATGCTGGAGGTGGTGGGATGGAGGGGTCACACACAGACCCAGTCCCCCTAACAGGGTGTGTTCCTCCTGCAGTAACTGTGAGGTTCTGACCACACTGACTCCAGACACAGGAAGGATCCTGTCCAAACTGCACGCTGTTCAGCCAAGAGGGAACATCAGCTTCTGCACTGGGATCAGAGTAGCACACGTGAGTCTAATGATAATCAGATGGTATCTACAACACATTTCAGCTAGTATTCTGACTCTTCACTCCTGTGTTTCTGTCTCTCTCTCCACTGGTCTCCCCCCTGGTCTCTCACTCCCCTGGTCTCCCCCTGGTCTCTCCCTCCCCTGCTCTGTCCCCTGGTCTCTCCCTGGTCTCCCCCCTGGTCTCTCCCTCCCCTGGTCTCCCCCCTGGTCTCTCCCTCCCCTGGTCTCCCCCTGGTCTCTCCCTCCCCTGCTCTGTCCCCTGGTCTCTCTCCCCTGGTCTCTCTCTCCCCTGGTCTCTCCAGCTGGCTCTGAAACACAGGCAGGGGAAGAACCACAAGATGCGCATCATTGCCTTTGTGGGCAGCCCAGTGGAGGACAACGACAAAGATGTGAGCTCTGATCCTTGTGTGTGTGTGTGTGTGTGTGTGTGAGTGTGAGTGTAAGTAAAACAACTAGTCAGGTGGCTGAGCGGTTCGGGAATCAGGCTTGTAATCAGAAGATTTGTTTGATTCCTGGCTGTGCCAACATGACATTGTGTCCTTGGGCAAGGCACTTCACCCTACTTGCCTCAGGGGGGAATGTCCCTGTACTGTACTGTAGTCTCTCTGGAGAAGAGCCTCTGCTAAATGACTCCATGTTCATTTAATGTTAATGTAACAACCTGGTTTTCCTCAGCTGGTCAAAATGGCGAAGCGTTTGAAGAAGGAGAAAGTGAGCGTGGACATTATTAACTTTGGTGAAGAGGTGAGACCATGATAATGGTGATAATGATGGTGATGACAATGATAATGGTGTCGATGATAGTGATGATGATGATGGTGATAGTGATAATGCATGCAATCTTCCTCCCCAGGAGATGAACACAGATAAGTTGACCTCCTTCATAAACACTCTGAATGGGAAGGAGGGGGCAGGTTCCCATCTGGTGACGGTTCCTCCAGGCCCCAGCTTGGCCGACGCTCTGCTCTCTTCCCCCATCCTGGCTGGGGAGGGAGGCGCCATGCTGGGCCTGGGGGCCAGCGACTTTGAGTTTGGGGTGGATCCCAGTGCTGATCCAGAGCTGGCGCTGGTAAGAAACATGCCTGGATAAGTTACTGAGCTGGAGTGTGTCCTGTGTGTGTTCAGGCTCTGAGCAGGAGTGTGTCATTTGTGTTTAGGCTCTCAGGGTGTCCATGGAGGAGCAGAGACAGCGACAGGAGGACGAGGCCCGCAGGGCGGCCGTGGTGTCGGTTGGGGAGGCCGGGGAGGCCGGGGAGGCTGGTGCCCCCTCCTCCATTGCAGACGGTAAGAGGGAACAGACTGAACAGGAGTCTTTCTGAGGAAAACAGAAGCTGATAATCAATCACTACCCACATCCTGCTGATCAATATTTTAACTGTCTAAACTCTCTCTCCTCTCTCTCCTCTCCACCCTTTCTCCTCTTCTCTCATCCCCCCTCTCTCCTCCTTGTCTCTCTCCTCCATGTCTCTCCTCTCTCCTCCATGTCTCTCCTCTCTCTCCTCCTTGTCTCTCTCCTCCTTGTCTCTCTCCTCCATGTCTCTCCTCTCTCCTCCATGTCTCTCCTCTCTCTCCTCCTTGTCTCTCTCCTCTGTGTCTCTCCTCTCTCCTCCATGTCTCTCCTCTCTCTCCTCCTTGTCTCTCTCCTCCATGTCTCTCCTCTCTCCTCCATGTCTCTCCTCTCTCCTCCTTGTCTCTCTCCTCCGTGTCTCTCCTCTCTCCTCCATGTCTCTCCTCTCTCCTCCATGTCTCTCCTCTCCCCTCCTTGTCTCTCCTCTCTCCCTCTGGCGCTGCACCAGAGTCAGATGATGCTCTGTTGAAGATGTCTGTCCCCCTGGTGGACTCAGCCCCAGCTGCTCTTCCAGACTTCAGCCGCATGTCTGAGGATGAGCAGATAGCCTACGCCTTACAGATGTCCATGCAGGGGGCCGAGGGAGGTGAGGGTCTGCTGTGTGTTGGTGTGTCTGCTGTGTTAGTGTGTCTGCTGTGTGTTAGTGTGTCTGCTGTGTGTTAGTGTGTCTGCTGTGTGTTAGTGTGTCTGCTGTGTGTTAGTGTGTCTGCTGTGTGTTAGTGTGTCTGCTGTGTTAGTGTGTCTGCTGTGTTAGTGTGTCTGCTGTGTTAGTGTGTCTGCTGTGTTAGTGTGTCTGCTGTGTTAGTGTGTCTGCTGTGTGTTAGTGTGTCTGCTGTGTTAGTGTGTCTGCTGTGTGTTAGTGTGTCTGCTGTGTGTTAGTGTGTCTGCTGTGTGTTAGTGTGTTAGTGTGTCTGCTGTGTGTTAGTGTGTCTGCTGTGTGTTAGTGTGTCTGCTGTGTGTTAGTGTGTCTGCTGTGTGTTAGTGTGTCTGCTGTGTGTTAGTGTGTCTGCTGTGTGTTAGTGTGTCTGCTGTGTGTTAGTGTGTCTGCTGTGTTAGTGTGTCTGCTGTGTGTTAGTGTGTCTGCTGTGTTAGTGTGTCTGCTGTGTGTTAGTGTGTCTGCTGTGTGTTGGTGTGTCTGCTGTGTGTTAGTGTGTCTGCTGTGTGTTAGTGTGTCTGCTGTGTTAGTGTGTCTGCTGTGTGTTAGTGTGTCTGCTGTGTGTTAGTGTGTCTGCTGTGTGTTAGTGTGTCTGCTGTGTGTTAGTGTGTCTGCTGTGTGTTGGTGTGTCTGCCTCAGTTTGACCTGTGTGTTGTGCAGAGTTTGGGGGTCCAGAGGACATGGACACTGGGGATCCCCTGGCATCTGATACTAAGGTGAGATGGAGCTTCTGCTGCTCCAGTACAGTGCCCCACCCCCCCAACCCCCCACCCCCCCAACCCCCCACCCCCCCTGCTGCGGCTTCATGATGTTCCTGTGTTGTAGGATGAGGAGGACTATGATGTCATGCAGGATCCAGAGTTCCTCCAGAGTGTTCTGGAGAACCTTCCGGGTGTCGACCCCAACAACGAGGC
This sequence comes from Protosalanx chinensis, assembly GCA_030340685.1. Lineage (NCBI taxonomy): Eukaryota > Metazoa > Chordata > Actinopteri > Osmeriformes > Salangidae > Protosalanx > Protosalanx chinensis. Next base: position 16,276,603 of record CM059322.1, on the reverse strand, counting down.
CATCCGCAACGCCATGGGCTCCCTGGCTTCCCAGAGCAGCTCCAGACCTCCAGAGGGCAAGAAGGACGACGACAAGAAGAAATAAACACACACACACACATGCATGTACACACACACACATGCATGTACACACACACACACACACACGGATGGAAGACACTGAGATGTTCAGTGTCAGTTTCCCATCCAAAGCTTCCATTAAAACCCTCTTAGTTACCCTGTCAAGGTTTGATGGATCCTTCTTTAGTCTAACCTGTGAACACACACACCTGTGAACACACACCTGTGAACACACACCTGTGAACACACACCTGTGAACACACACCTGTGAACACACACCTGTGAACACACACACCCGTGAACACACACCTGTGAACACACACCTGTGAACACACACACTAGTAAACACACACCTGTGAACACACACCCGTGAACACACACCTGTGAACACACACCTGTGAACACACCTGTGAACACACTAGTGAACACACACCTGTAAACACACTAGTGAACACACACCACACACCTGTCAGTCCTGAGTCTCTGTACAGTTCAGGTGTTCTGAGGCTTTCTGCTGTTGTTCTTTTGCGGGGGGGGACTTTTGTATAACAGTGGGACATGGTAACTACTCAGAAACATTCAGTTCATTATTACCTGATGATCATCCTTAATACATTTACTAAATAAAACAGCAGCTTAAGTTACGTTTGTTTCCTCTGCACTCTGTCGGCGCCTTCTGATGACGCACAGATCCTGCGTCACCCTAAAGGACAGTCTTGGTAGTTCGAGGTAAACAAATCTAGACATTTCTGTCGTTATTAAGAGTTTGAAAACTTTAAAACTATTAGAATAAATACTTCTCATGCTTTAAGCAGGTTTAGCTGGACATTTGCTTGTGTTTTGCACGTTTTAAATGTGGTTTAAAGTCGATTAAATGTGACCGTAAGAGGATTAGCACAACAGCTAACTAGCATCAGCATGGAGCAACAAAGTTTATAAATCTGTTCTCTTTCTGAGAAAAGTGCCAAATAAATCAACTTTACTTACTTACTCACTTACTAAGTGTTTAATATTTGTTTGAAACAGACAGATCGCCACGGTGGGGTCTTTTCTGGGTGTTTATTCTTGCTTATAAACAGAAGGAAGTGACAAGTTCAGGAAGCAGATCAAGAGGCTCGAGACCTAATGAAGCTGTTTACTTTAATAATAATAACTTTACTGTAATAAAGCTGCTGTGATCAGATGTGATCAGTGTTTCTAGAAGCATCCAAGTAGTGGACTGATCAGGGAAGCATTTAAACATTACATCAAACACAAGGTAGAATCTTTTATTTAATTTTCAGATCTTGTTTACCTAATATGGTCCTTGGTGTGACTCAGCACGTGACTCTGCCCCCCCCCTGCAGGTGGTGATCTGGGAATGGGGGACATGAAGACCCCAGACTTTGACGATTTGTTGGCAGCATTTGACATTCCTGACATTGATGCCAAAGAGGCGATCCAGTCCAGCTCAGAGGATTGTGGGGAGGATTCTGGGAAAGACACCAGCAGCTCTCCTGTCAGAGCCAGCAGCCCCCCCGGGCACCCCCCCAGGCACCCCCCCAGCCCCCCTGGGGACCCCCCAGTGGTCAGTGTGATTGTGAAGAACAGTGTCCGATCTGGTGTGTTTGGAGAGGAAGAGGAGGGGTCAGAGGAAGACGAGGAGGAGGATGATGAGGAAGAGGAGGAGGAGTCAGACAGTCCTGAGGGGAGGGGCACCACACCCCCTCAGATGGAGGCCAGGGGGGAGGGGCCTCAGTTAGGGTCACGGCTGAACAGCCGCATGCCTGGTCTGGTCTGCTCAGAACCACAGACACGCAACGGCTTTGAGGGCCCCCCCCCGACCCTGGAGGCTAACGCTAGGCTAAAGAACCAGAGCAGTGGGGACTTGTGGTCGTCCAGTTCCCCCCTGGCAGGTGGGGGAGAGGGGGGAGCAGAGGGCCAGTCTGTCAGCAGCAGCACCAGACACCCAAGCAGCTTCCTCACCAGACTCAAGCCTCTCCTAACCCCACACAGCCCTCTCCCCACACCCTTCACCCCCGCCCCCTCTGACACCCAACACCTGCCCCCTCCCTCCACGCTCCGCCCTCCCAGCCCACCCCCCACCCCTCCTCCCTCCAACGGCAGCCTGAGCTGCGGGCTGCGACGCCTCATGGACTCAGACGAGGACTCAGAGCCTGACCTGGGGAGTCCGCTGGTGATCCAGGAGAGTCCAGACTCTCCCATGCGCTCACCCCCCAAGTTTCCACGGCGACACAGAATCCCCCCTGATCTGTTTGGCTCATCATCGTCCCCCCCTCCTCCTCTCCCTGCCCCCCCTCCTCCTCTCCCTGCCCCCCCTCTCCTCTCTTCTCCCCTCTCCTCAAACGACAAGCCCCCAGAAAAGGTGTCCTTCCCCCCCAGGTCCCCCCCCCAGCCTGAGTGCCCCCCAGCCTGGCTGTCTGCCCCCTCCGCAGAGGAGAAGTACCCAGAACACATCATAAAGCCCCCCCCCTGATCAGACGGGGGCCGTCCTGCCCACGTCCAAGAAGAGCCCCAGCCCAGCTCCTGCCCCCATGCTGCAGGGGCCCCAGAGCAGAGAGGGGCCCCAGGGCAGAGAGGGGCCCCAGAGCAGAGAGGGGCCCCAGGGCAGAGAGGGGCCCACTGAGGAAGGGGAGAAGATGGAGACTGAGGATGGACAGAGAGGAGGGGCTGCTGCTAGCTCCTCCCACATGGATCCCAAAGTTACGAACGCCACGGCAACAGCCTCCGGCCCCTCCCGGCCCCTCAAAGTCCGGATCAAAACTGTGAAAACTCCCACTGGAAGCATCACTAGAACTGTGACCAGAGTGGCTCCTAAGGTAGCGGGCGGGACCCCCTCGAAGGGGGCGGACGGCTCCAGAGCCCCCGCAGCGGGGCGTAAGGTCATGACCCGGCCTAAGAGGTCTCCCTCCCAGCAGCAGAGGGTGAAAAAGGGCAGCCCTCTGCCCGTGTCCACCCTGCAGGACGCCAGCTCCGCCATGCTGGCTGCTGCTAACAAGGCCCAGAGCAGCCTGGCAGCTGAGGGCAAGGCCAGGGTCTCTGCCACGGCTGTGAGCATCACCAGGTCTGCCGCCCTGCCCGCTGTGTCCTCCTCCAGGGCGCCTCCAGCCGGGGGGAAGCCCCTCTCCAGCAGCCTGGCCTCTCCCTCTCCCCTGCTCCCCCCTCAGGGAGGCAGCAGGCCGGCTTCCATCGTGAACAGCACGGGGGCCGTCATCTCTCGCAGCCAGTCCAGCCTGGTGGAAGCCTTCAACAAGATCCTCAACAGCAAGAACCTGCTGCCCAGCTACAAGCCTGACCTGAGCTCCCCCCCGCCCCCGGAGTGGGGGCTGCCCCTCCCTGCCCAGGTCAGCCTGCTGCCCCTCACACACACCCAGGTCTGGGGCACTCTGCTGCCCCCCTGCTGCCCCTCACACACACCCAGGTCTGGGGCACTCTGCTGCCCCCCTGCTGCCCCCCTGCTGCCCCTCACACACACCCAGGTCTGGGGCACTCTGCTGCCCCCCTGCTGCCCCCCTGCTGCCCCCCTGTTCTAACACCCTGTCCTCCTCTCCCTCCTCCTCTCCCTCCCTCCTCCCCTCCTCTCCCTCCCCCCTCCCTCCCTCCCTCCTTCCTCCTCTCCCTCCCCCTTCCCTCCTCCTCTCCCTCCCCCTCTCCCTCCCCCCTTCCCCCCTCCCTCCCTCCTCCTTTCCCTCCTCCTCCCCCTTCCCTCCTCCTCTCCCTCCCCCTCTCCCTCCCCCTTCCCCCCTCCCTCCCTCCTCCTTTCCCTCCTCCTCTCCCTCCCTCCTCCTCCCTCCCCTTCCTGCAGGGGTTTCGCTGCCTGGAGTGTGGGGATGCGTTTGCTCTGGAGCGCAGCCTCGCCCGTCACTATGACCGGCGCTCTCTGAGGATCGAGGTGACATGTAACCACTGTGCCAAGAGGCTGGCCTTCTTCAACAAGTGCAGCCTGCTGCTGCATGCCCGCGAGCACAAGGAGAGAGGCCTGGTCATGCAGTGCTCTCACTTGGTCATGAGGCCTGTCAGCCTGGAGCACATGATCGGACAGCAGGACACCACTCCTATTGGTTAGTGGATCCCAGACTAGGATTGGCTGCTCACCGGCATGATGTCACACAGACTGCTGTGTGTTTCCTGTTCTAGAACAGGAAGTGTGTATCAGTCGCACCTCCTGTGAGCTCAGTGGGATTCTGCGTGTGTCTTCATCCCCCTCTCCTCTCTTCCTCCAGGCACGCTCTCTCTGTCTCCCTCCATGTCGTCTGTGCTGTCGCCCTCGGCGACCACCTTGACAGCAGCCCCGGTGCCTGGCCCCGCCCCCCAGCTGCAGAAGCAGCCAGTGAGCAGTAAGAGGGCGGAGCCTGTGCAGTACAGCAGTAACAGATGTCCAGAGTGTCTCGTCCAGTTCAGCAGCAGCTCTGAGGTGGCAGCACACTTCCAGGAGCTCAAAGCTGCTCCCAACACAGTACGTACCTATGTCTGTGTGTGTGTGTGGGTGGGTGGAGGTGTGTGTGTGTGTGTGTGTGGTTGTGTGTGTGTGGTTGTGTGTGTGTGTGCGTGTGTGTGGTTGTGTGTGTGTGTGTGTGTGTGGTTGTGTGTGTGTGTGGTTGTGTGTGTGTGTGTGTGTGGTTGTGTGTGTGTGTGGTTGTGTGTGTGTGGTTGTGTGTGGTTGTGTGTGTGTCGGTGTGTGTGTGTGGTTGTGTGTGTGTGGTTGTGTGTGTGTGTGTGTGTGTGGTTGTGTGTGTGTGGTTGTGTGTGTGGTTGTGTGTGTGTGTGGTTGTGTGTGTGTGTGTGTGTGTGTGGTTGTGTGTGTGTGTGTGGTTGTGTGTGTGTGTGTGTGTGTGTGTGTGGTTGTGTGTGTAGTTGTGTGTGTGTGTGTGTGTTCTGGCCTGTCCTCAGTCCCTCTTCCTCACTGTGTTGTTGCAGTCTTGTATGGAGTGTTCCCCCCCGATGCTCCTGCCTAACAGCTGCAGCGCTGCAGCTCACCAGCGGATCCACCAGACACGCCCCCCTCACGTCTGCCCTGAGTGTGGGGGCGTGGCCAAGCAGGCCGCCTTCCAGGAACACCTGGAGCACAGCTGCCTGCACTATGCCAGACGCATCGGATACAGGTCTGCATCTCTCCTGGCTCTGTCTGTCTGTCTCTATCTGTCTCTCTGTCTGTCTCTCTGTCTCTGTCTGTCTCTGTCTCTCTGTCTCTGTCTGTCTGTCTCTATCTGTCTGTCTGTCTCTATCTGTCTGTCTGTCTCTATCTGTCTCTCTGTCTGTCTCTCTGTCTATGTCTGTCTCTCTGTCTCTGTCTGTCTGTCTCTATCTGTCTGTCTGTCTCTGTCTGTCTCTATCTGTCTGTCTGTCTCTATCTGTCTCTATCTGTCTCTCTGTCTGTCTGTCTGTCTCTGTCTCTCTCTCTGTCTCTGTCTGTCTGTCTGTCTGTCTCTATCTGTCTCTCTGTCTGTCTCTCTGTCTCTGTCTGTCTGTCTGTCTCTGTCTCTGTCTGTCTCTCTGTCTCTGTCTGTCTCTCTGTCTCTGTCTGTCTCTCTGTCCGTCTGTCTCTCTGTCCGTCTGTCTCTCTGTCTCTCTGTCTGTATCTGTCTCTCTGTCCGTCTGTCTGTCTCTCTCTCTGTCTGTCTCTATCTGTCTCTCTGTCAGTCTGTCTCTCTGTCTCTCTGTCTGTCTCTGTCTGTCTCTCTGTCTGTCTTTCTCTCTCTCTCTCTCTGTCTCTCTTTGTCTGTCTGTTTCTCTCTCTCTGTCTCTCTTTGTCTGTCTGTTTCTTTCTGTCTCTCTCTGTCTGACTGTTTCTCTCTCTCTCTCTCTCTCTCTCTCTCTCCCCCCCCCCCCCCCTCTCTCTCTCCAGGTGCTCCAGTTGTCTTGTGGTGTTTGGAGGTCTGAACTCAGTCAAGTCCCACATCCAGACAGCTCACTGTGAGGTGTTCCACAAGTGCCCCAGCTGCCCCATGGCCTTCAAATCTGCCCCCAGCGCTCAGGGCCACATCAGCACCCAGCACCCTACCCTCACAGCTGGACAGGCCAAGTACGCACACACACACACACATACTACACACACACACACACACACACACCCCTAATGTTGCCTTTTGTGTTTGCTCTTCGTTCCTCAGGATGATCTACAAGTGTGTGATGTGTGACACAGTGTTTACCCAGAAGCCCCTGCTGTACGTTCACTTTGACAGTCACCTGACCAAGCAGAAGGTTCATGTGTTCAAGTGTCCTGACTGTACCAAGCTGTACGCTCAGAGAAGCTCCATGATGGAGCACATCAAGGTGGGACTCTCCTCCTCCACCCCTCTCCTCCTCTCCTCCTTCCCTCCTCTCCTCCTCCACCCCTCTCCTCCTCTCCTCCTTCCCTCCTCTCCTCCTCCTCCTCTCCTTCTCTCCTCCTCTCCTCCTCCTCCTCTCCTTCTCTCCTCTTCTCCTCCTCTCCTCCTATCCCCCTATCCTCTCCTCCCCCTCTCCTCTCTCCCCCTCCTCCTCCACCCCCCTCTCCTCCTCCTCTCTCCCCCCTCTCCTCTCTCCTTCTCTCCTCTCTCCTCCTCTCCTCCTCTCTCCTCCTTCTCTCCCCCTCTTCTCTCCCCCTCTTCTCTCCCTCTTCTCTTCTCATGTTGTTTTGTTTTTCAGGCGACACACAAAGTCCCTGTGGTCAAACAGGAAGCGCCTGTTGCCATGGTGCCGTCCCCGGCCCCGGCGTCTCGTGGGCGTGTGGGAGTGAAGGCTGAGAGCTCTGATGGGGAGGAGTGGAGAGACCAGGACGAGGAAGAGGAGGACGAAGATAAGGAAGCGGACAGATCCAAGATGTCCTCAGGGTGGAAGTGTTCTCCCTGCCACGCCCGCTACAGCCTCAAAGAGGACTATATTACCCACATGGCCGAGCAGCATGGCAAGGTCAGTAGAGCTGAGAGGATTAGACCTTCCAGTCCTGAGCTGGACATTAACACTGGTGGAGCTGTGTGTTACCTGCATGTTACCTGTGTGTTACCTGTGTTTTACCTGTGTGTTACCTGTGTGTAACTGTGTTACCTGTGTGTTACCTGTGTTTTACCTGTGTTACCTGTGTGTAACTGTGTTACCTGTGTGTTACCTGTGTGTTACCTGTGTGTTACCTGTGTTTTACCTGTGTGTTGCCTGTGTGTAACTGTGTTACCTGTGTGTTACCTGTGTTTTACCTGTGTGTTGCCTGTGTGTAACTGTGTTACCTGTGTGGCAGGTGTTGAAGAAGTTTCCCTGCAGTGTGTGTGAGAGCTCCTTCTCGTCCACCTCCAGCCTCAGACGTCATGTCAGGGTCAAACACAAAGGCATCAAGAGGATCTTTCACTGCCAGTGAGCTTCCTGCTGCACAAACACTAAGACCTGCTTCTGTCTACAGCCAGTCTGCATGTTCCTCAACATCCCCAGTCCTAACACATCCCTCTCCCTCCCCCCTCCCTCCCTCCCCCCTCCCTCCCTCCCCCCTCTCCCCCCTCCATCCCTCCCCCCTCCATCCCTCCCTCTCCTCCCCCCCCTTCTCCAGGTTGTGTACTGAGGGTAAACGTACGTTCAGCAGCAGACTGGTGTTGGACAGACACATCCAACTGAGACACAATGGAGACCCAGGACAGGTACACACACACACTCACATACACACACTCACACACTCTCACACACTCACACACACTCTCTCACTCACTGTGTGCTGTGTCTCAGCAGCAGCCAGGGCTGGAGGGGTCTGCCAGCTCCCCAGACCAGGAGGGCACTCTGCCCCCCCTCTGCTCTGAGGGGGGGGCGGGGGGGAGGGCCCGGAGGGTAAAGACAGAGGAGGAGGAGGAGGACGAGGTGACAGAGGCCAAGAGGCCACGCCCCCCTGGCCCCGCCCCCCCAGAGTCAGGCTACCGCTGTGCTCCCTGTGGCTTCTTCACTGATGACCAGGCTCTCTTCCTGGAACACATCCCTCAGCACCGTGGCGACGGGGGCGGGGCAGGGGGCGGAGCCAGCCTGCAGTGTTTGCAGTGTGGCGCTTGCTTTGCCTCCGCCCCCTCCCTCTCCCGCCATCGCTTCATCAGTCACCGGGTCAGAGACGCGCTCCCTGACAGCCACGCCTCCGCCAACGAGCGCCCGGCTCTGTCGCCAGGCAACGGTGGTAACTACGGCGATGGCAGCCCATGGGGAGATTCCCCAGGCTCGCCCTCCTCGCACGCCCTCATGTCCCCGGGGGAGGAGAGGGAGGGCAGGGTGGGCTGTAAGGTTTGTGGAAAACGCTTTGAGAAGACTTCAGATCTGAACACTCACTTCAGGACTCACGGCATGGCCTTTATCACAGCACGGAAGACTGATAAACCAACCTGAGAGAGGAGGGGGAGGAGGGAGGGAGGGAGGGAGGGAGGGAGGAGGGAGGGAGGGAGGGAGGAGGGAGGGAGGGAGGGAGGGAGGGGGAGCTGGGTCAGGGGAGCGAGGAGGGGAGGACATGGAAATAGCTGCATGCAAAGATGAAAGTGCCTCACTTGTAATCATGTCTGTAGCAGTGTGTGTTTAGTGTGTGTGTGTAGTGTGTGTGTAGTGTGTGTGGTGGGTGTAGTGTGTTTGTGTGTGTGTGTAGAGTGTGTAGTGTCAGAGAGAGAGTTAGGTAAGTTCAGGAGGCTGTTCTGAATGTAGAGCAGCAGAACAGAGCTGCTCTGTGATGTGTGATCAGCTGAATGTAGAGCAGCAGGACAGAGCTGCTCTGTGATGTGTGATCAGCTGAATGTAGAGCAGCAGAACAGAGCTGCTCTGTGATGTGTGATCAGCTGAATGTAGAGCAGCAGGACAGAGCTGCTCTGTGATGTGTGATCAGCTGAATGTAGAGCAGCAGGACAGAGCTGCTCTGTGATGTGTGATCAGCTGAATGTAGAGCAGCAGGACAGAGCTGCTCTGTGATGTGTGATCAGCTGAATGTAGAGCAGCAGGACAGAGCTGCTCTGTGATGTGTGATCAGCTGAATGTAGAGCAGCAGAACAGAGCTGCTCTGTGATGTGTGATCAGCTGAATGTAGAGCAGCAGGACAGAGCTGCTCTGTGATGTGTGATCAGCTGCCTGTAGAGCAGCAGGACAGAGCTGCTCTGTGATGTGTGATCAGCTGAATGTAGAGCAGCAGGACAGAGCTGCTCTGTGATGTGTGATCAGCTGCCTGTAGAGCAGCAGAACAGAGCTGCTCTGTGATGTGTGATCAGCTGAATGTAGAGCAGCAGGACAGAGCTGCTCTGTGATGTGTGATCAGCTGAATGTAGAGCAGCAGGACAGAGCTGCTCTGTGATGTGTGATCAGCTGAATGTAGAGCAGCAGAACAGAGCTGCTCTGTGATGTGTGATCAGCTGCCTGTAGAGCAGCAGGACAGAGCTGCTCTGTGATGTGTGATCAGCTGAATGTAGAGCAGCAGAACAGAGCTGCTCTGTGATGTGTGATCAGCTGCCTGTAGAGCAGCAGGACAGAGCTGCTCTGTGATGTGTGATCAGCTGAATGTAAAGCAGCAGGACAGAGCTGCTCTGTGATGTGGGATCAGCTGAATGTAGAGCAGCAGGACAGAGCTGCTCTGTGATGTGTGATCAGCTGAATGTAGAGCAGCATAACAGAGCTGCTCTGTGATGAGTGATCAGCTGAATGTAGCGCAGCAGAACAGAGCTGCTCTGTGATGTGTGATCAGCTGAATGTAGAGCAGCAGGACAGAGCTGCTCTGTGATGTGTGATCAGCTGCCTGTAGAGCAGCAGAACAGAGCTGCTCTGTGATGTGTGATCAGCTGAATGTAGAGCAGCAGGACAGAGCTGCTCTGTGATGTGTGATCAGCTGAATGTAGCGCAGCAGGACAGAGCTGCTCTGTGATGTGTGATCAGCTGCCTGTAGAGCAGCAGGACAGAGCTGCTCTGTGATGTGTGATCAGCTGCCTGTAGAGCAGCAGGACAGAGCTGCTCTGTGATGTGTGATCAGCTAAATGTAGAGCAGCATAACAGAGCTGCTCTGTGATGAGTGATCAGCTGAATGTAGCGCAGCAGAACAGAGCTGCTCTGTGATGTGTGATCAGCTGAATGTAGCGCAGCAGGACAGAGCTGCTCTGTGGCTCAGTTCAGTCAACATGGTCTGGAATGTTCTGCAGCAGAATGAAGGTACTCTTATTCACCTCTGTGGAGATGGAATGATACAACACCAGTTTCTGCTACAGGTTTAAAAAATATATACTGTTGAAGAATGTTTTCTTTTTCTTCCTTTGATGATAATGATGAAGTCTTGAATGCAGTCTAGAATATTCACTGTTGATTTGTGTGTCGTGAGTCTCAAGTTACTAAATTAATTTGATTTCTGTTTCTGTTGGCAATATACAACTAGAAGCTGTGTTGTGTTTTGATTGAAATAAAGCGGTAATCGTCACAGTCTTGGGTCATTCAGTCTTTAATTTGACATTTTTTGGCTCGTATTTGATTAATATATTGTTATCTTTATAAGCATAGAAGTTACAGGTATTTCATTCCGACTAACGTCATTATAGTTGTTACATTGTCTCGATAATCATTTATATTGTGTATGTTGATAAACATCATGTAGATATCCACTCCCATCAGGTCACAGCTAAGCAGGAGAACGATGCTGCAAGTAGAATAAGACGTCTCTGTTTAAGACTGGCTGAGTGGTGAGGAGAGGAGGAGAGGGGGGACAGGAGAAGAGGGGTGACAGGAAAAGAGGGGGGTAGGAGAGGAGGAGAGGGGGGACAGGAGAAGAGGGGGACAGGAAAGGAGGAGAGGGGGGACAGGAGAGGAGGGGGACAGGAGAAGAGCGGGACAGGAGGAGAGGGGGGATAGGAGAAGAGGGGTGACAGGAGAAGAGGGGTGACAGGAAAAGAGGGGGACAGGAGAGGAGGAGAGGGGGGACAGGAGAAGAGGGGGACAGGAGAGGAGGGGGGACAGGAGGAGAGGAGAGGGGGGACAGGAGAGGAGGGGGGACAGGAGAAGAGGGGGACAGGAGGAGAGGGGTGACAGGAAAAGAGGGGGACAGGAGAGGAGGGGGACAGGAGAAGAGGGGAGGGGGGACAGGAGAGCAGGAGGGGTACAGAAGGAGAGGGGGAGAGGGGGATGGGGGACAGGAGAGCAGGAGGGGTACAGAAGGAGAGGGGGAGAGGGGGATGGGGGACAGGAGCAGAGTGCTGTATCCAGGCCTGTAGGAGCGTCTCTACAGCAGCAGCAGCAGCAGCAGGATGAGGCATGGCTGCAGGTAGACTCCAACTCCCAGAGTTCCCAGCGTGGACGCTCCTGGAGGAAGAAGAAGAAACAACATCACATCTTACTTCCTGTCTTTGGCCTTACACATCCTGGACCAGAGCCTCCCTCAGCCTCTCTCTGCCTCAGACTCTCTCTTAGCCTCTCTCTGCCTCAGCCTCTCTCTCTGCCTCAGCCTCTCTCTCAGCCTCTCAGCCTCTCTCTCAGCCTCTCTGCCTCAGCCTCTCTGCCTCAGCCTCTCTCTCAGCCTCTCTGCCTCCGCCTCTCTCTCTGCCTCAGCCTCTCAGCCTCTCTCTTAGCCTCTCTCTGCCTCAGCCTCTTTGTCTCAGCCTCTCTCTCCCTCAGCCTCTCTCTGCCTCAGCCTCTGACTCTGCCTCACCTGACTGCTGGGGCAGGTTGATGGGGGGGCTTGTGGTGGTGGAGGTAACACGGGGGGCAGGGAGCCCCAGGGCGTTGTCAAGGGCAGCTATCTGTTCGACTCCCAGCATCCCTCGCTGAGCAGCGGTTACCAAGGCAGCGTTGTCAGCACCCAGAGCCTCCAGCTGACTGACTGGAAGAGCCTGGAGAGGAAGAGGAAGAGGAGAGAGGAAGAGGAGAGAGGAAGAGGAGAGAGGAAGAGGAGAGAGGAAGAGGAGAGAGGAAGAGGAGAGAGGAAGAGAGGTGGAACATTTTTGTGAGAAAATAAATGTAAGATTGTTTTTGTATTTGTCTCTAAATCCTCTAGAGAGAGAGAGGGAGAGAGGGAGGGAGAGAGAGAGGTAGAGAGGGAGGGAGAGAGAGAGAGAGAGAGAGGGAGAGAGGTAGAGAGGGAGGGAGAGAGAGAGAGAGAAAGAGGGAGAGAGAGGTAGAGAGGGAGGGAGAGAGAGAGAGAGAGAGAGAGAGAGGTAGAGAGGGAGGGAGAGAGAGAGAGAGAGAGAGAGGTAGAGAGGGAGGGAGAGAGAGAGAGAGAGAGAGAGGGAGGTAGAGAGAGGTCCACTCACAGCCAGGCGCTCAGGAAGGATGAGAGGGATGCTGGTCCGTGAGAGAAACGGCAGAACAGAGGAGCTCAGAGAGTTCAGCTCAGCAGCAGACAGACCAGCTGGACACAAACAGCATTAGAAAGAACAAAGAAGTATTTAGGAAGTTAAAATCTTCACGTTTGTGAGACGTTGGTTCAGACAAAGTTCAATTCTGAGTGTGATTCTGCACAGACCGATGATGTTGCCCAGGCTGTTGACCTGCGCCTGACTCCAGCTGCTGGCTGCTCCAAACACAGCCACTGCTCTCTCCTTCAGCCTCTCTGCCACCACCAGGGGGCACTGGAGGCTCCCCAGGGACCCCACAGCCTCCCTGGACACAGGTGTGTCGTCATGAACACCACACAGGACACACAACATCTAACACCAGTGCACCAACACGCTGGGTTCCTGACCTGAACACATCAGTGTTGATCAGAGTCGTGTCGTTGATACTGATTCCACAGACAAACTGGTTCAGTCCCACAATCTCCACCGCTGTCAGCTGACCCACAGACATGCCACTGCGCCCCAGATAACCCCTCCACACCGTCTCCCTCTGTGGGAGACCACATGGATCATCATCATCATCATCATCATCCTCATCATCGTTTACCTCGCAGAATCCCCATCTGAATCGTCCTGGGTGTGTTGGACCCTACCTGTGTCTGGGTCCAGGGGCAGGGGGCCAAGGCCTCTAAAGTGTCCAGGGAGGAGATGGGGAGGCTGGACAGTTCTGTGAGGTTGAACCCCTGGCAGATGCAGGCCAGTTGGACCACCTGGCTCTCGTTCAGACCAGCAGCAGGACCCCACACCTGCAGACACAGAGGAGGAGGAGTCCATCCGGACAGTCATCTGACCAGTCACTCATCTGAACAGTCAGTCATCTGAACAGTCATCTGAACAGTCACTCATCTGACCAGTCAGTCATCTGACCAGTCAGTCATCTGAACAGTCATCTGAACAGTCATCTGAACAGTCAGTCATCTGAACAGTCAGTCATCTAAACAGTCAGTCATCTGAACAGTCAGTCATCTGAACAGTCAGTCATCTGAACAGTCAGTCATCTAAACAGTCAGTCATCTGAACAGTCAGTCATCTGAACAGTCAGTCATCTGAACAGTCAGTCATCTAAACAGTCAGTCATCTGAACAGACAGTCATCTGAACAGTCAGTCATCTGAACAGTCATCTGAACAGACAGTCATCTGAACAGTCATCTGAACAGACAGTCATCTGAACAGTCATCTGAACAGTCATCTGAACAGTCATCTGAACAGTCATCTGAACAGTCATCTGAACAGTCAGTCTTCTATTTCAGGTTTAACCATGTGGGATGATGTCATCAGTATCCTCCAAGGTAACTTGTGTGCCACTGGTCAACATCAACACTAGTTTGTATTTCTCAGTACCCCTGTAGCCTTCTGTCTGAGCACGCTCAGTTGAGCCGTGTTGTAGTTAGTGACGGCCCCCAGCGTTTCCACGGTAGCGATGAAGGTGTCGGTTGCCATGGCAGACAGCTGCTCAGGAGTCCAGTAGACGTTAGCCGGACCCAAGTCCTCGATCTGAGTCACCGTGGGAACCAGGACTGCCGGGGGGGAAACTACGGAGGGAGAGAGAGGGACAAACACAGCAGGGGGGATACGCAGAGAAATGGGTTTAATTCCCTGATTCCTTGAGTCTGGTTGATTGTGTGTGTTTTCCAGCGTGAGTCACCTGCTCGTCTCCTGCGAGTGGGCGGAGCTGTGGGGGACGCAGCTTCTGGAGACGTGAGGAGAGAGAAGAGTTTCCATCGCAGGGCGGAGAGATCCAGAGCACTGCTGTACTCTGGAGAGCCAGCAGGAACCTGCTGAGCCAGCATGCTGTCCATCAGATCAGTGAGAGTCGCCTTGAGCAGGACTGGGTAGGACAGAGAGATCAGAGGAGAGAGATCAGAGAGATCATAGAGATCAGAGGAGAGAGATCAGAGAGATCATAGAGATCAGAGGAGAGAGATCAGAGAGATCATAGAGATCAGAGGACAGAGATCAGAGATCAGAGGAGAGAGAGATCAGAGGAGAAAGATCAGAGGAGAGATCAGAGATCAGAGGAGAGAGATCATAGAGATCAGAGGAGAGATCATAGGAGAGAGATCAGAGGAGAGATCAGAGATCAGAGGAGAGAGATCAGAGGATAGATCAGAGATCAGAGGAGAGAGATCAGAGCAGAGATCAGAGGAGAGAGATCAGGGGAGAGATCAGAGATCAGAGGAGAGATCAGAGATCAGAGGAGAGATCAGAGATCATAGAGATCAGAGAGATGAGAGGACAGAGATCAGATAGATCATAGAATCAGAGGACAGAGATCAGAGGAAATCAGAGGAGAGGTCGGTGGGGTGACCAGTGGGGTCTCTCACTCTGTAGCGCAGGGACCGGACAGTCCAATCGTCCAATAGGAGCAGAGGAGCCAGCATGACTGTGGTGTCTGCAGACCAGCTGGACGGATCTCTGTTGAAACACATCAGTACCTTCCTCATTCCTGATACTGTACAGGGACCTTGTATCACTGAGAGGGCTAGTGGTTAAGGGTTAAGGGTTGGGGGTTAAGGGTTGGGGGTTAAGGGTTAAGGGTTGGGGGTTAAGGGTTAGGGGTTAAGGGTTAAGGGTTAAGGGTTAGGGGTTAAGGGTTAGGGCTAGTCATCATGAGGCATCTAAGGTGAGTCATGTGGCGCAGTTGGTTAGGGTGTCGGGCTAGTAATCACAAGATCCCGGGTTCGAAACACACAAGGTCCCTACTGTCCTCGGGGGGGAATGTCCCTGTACTTGCTGTAAGTCGCTCTGGATAAGAGTCTCTGCTAAATGACTGCATGTAGATGTGAAGGGTCTCACCCATAGGTGCTGTTGAGCAGCTGCAGCAGGCCGGTCCTGTGCTGGGAGGGGATGTGGGGGCAGGAAGCCAGAGCAGGCAGGGAGGTGTTCAGTACACTCTGATTCAACACAGCCAGCTGAGGGGGGGGCACCTCACACAGCAGAGACCCCAGACTCAGAACCTCCTCACTACTAAGCTGAGACATGTTCCGACCCTACACACACACACACACACACAACACACACACACACACACACACACAGGTTATGCTTCCTCCTGGGCAGGCAGGTGTGTGTGTGTGACCTCCAGGCTGTGTTTCGTACGTTGAGCAGGCAGCGCAGCGCTCTGCTGGTCAGAGCCTGACGGGAGGGAGACCTGAGGGGGACGGAGGTGAGGTTGGCCTGGGACATCTTCACCAGGAAGGCTGAGCACACGGAGGCTGGGAGACCCTCGATCACTGGAGCCCTGGAAGAGAGGAGAGACACAACCAGTGAGGGGAGAGAGACTCTGCATACATGTGTGTGAGTACAGTGTGTGTGCTTGTGTGTGTGTGGGAGTACAGTGTGTGTGCTTGTTTGTGTGTGTGTGTGAGAGAGTGATAGTACAGTGTGTGTGTGTGTGTGTGTGTGTGTGTGTGTGAGATAGAGTGATAGTACAGTGTGTGTGTGTGTGTGAGATAGAGTGATAGTACAGTGTGTGTGTGTGTGTGTGTGTGAGAGATAGAGTGATAGTACAGTGTGTGTGTGTGTGTGTGTGAGATAGAGTGATAGTACAGTGTGTGTGTGTGTGTGTGAGAGATAGAGTGATAGTACAGTGTGTGTGTGTGTGTGAGAGATAGAGTGATAGTACAGTGTGTGTGTGTGTGTGTGTGAGATAGAGTGATAGTACAGTGTGTGTGTGTGTGAGAGATAGAGTGATAGTACAGTGTGTGTGTGTGTGTGTGTGTGAGAGATAGAGTGATAGTACAGTGTGTGTGTGTGTGTGTGAGAGATAGAGTGATAGTACAGTGTGTGTGTGTGTGTGTGTGTGTGAGATAGAGTGATAGTACAGTGTGTGTGTGTGTGTGAGATAGAGTGATAGTACAGTGTGTGTGTGTGTGTGTGAGAGATAGAGTGATAGTACAGTGTGTGTGTGTGTGTGTGTGAGATAGAGTGATAGTACAGTGTGTGTGTGTCCTCACTGTAGGTGCAGCAGCAGGATCGTGGGTACATGGTTGAGCTCGTCCTCTGTCAGGTTCTTGAAGTAGGCCTGGTCTCACCTTCTCTAAGCTGCTGAAGAGTCTGCGAGCAGCACAGCACACCTGGGACACGAGAGAGACACTCACTCACCTGGACGTGAGAGAAACAGTGTGTATGTGTGTGTGTGTGTGTGTGTGTTTGAGTGAGAAAGAGTACTGTGTGTGTGTGTATGTGTGTGTGAGTGAGAAAGAGTACTGTGTGTGTGTGTGTATGTGTGTGTGAGTGAGAAAGAGTACTGTGTGTGTGTGTGTTTGTGTGGTGTGTGAGTGAGAAAGAGTACTGTGTGTGTGTGTGTGTGTGTGTGTACCTGAGCTCTAGTGAGCATCTGAGGGTTGTCCATCAGGGCCATAGCCATGTCCATAGTTTCATTCTCTGGCGTTTGGTTGATCATGTCACAAGCCATGCCCTGAATGGCCCAGCCCAGCTTCCTGTAAAGGTCATGACCCCATCATTACCCCTGGTGGTAAGGAGCTTCTCCAGTCAGGGCAGGCAGGAGAGGGGAACCTCAGTTCTTACCTTATATCTGCAGGTTTGATGCTTTTCCCCATGATCTTCTTGACCAGGTACGCTGCCTGTGGAAACAAACAGAGGTTAACCTCCTCTCCTCCAGACCTGAGGTGCAGAGGTCACAGGTCAGTATTGGGCGTCAGGGTCACCTGTGCCCGTGTCCAGTTCTTTCCGTCCAGCTGGTCTAAGGAGGTGAAGTTGGCCTGGTCCAGGTGCTCAGGGACAGGCTGGCCAGCAGGGCGGAGGGAATCTTCCGGACCAGCTCTGAGGCGTTGGCATCCTTACGAAGCTACAGGGAGGATTTGTGTTTACAGGCTGGAGAGGAATGGACTCATATTGTAGCTGTACCTGCTGCTTTAAACCTGTCTGTCTCTCTGTGACCTGCTGCTTTAAACCTGTCTGTCTCTCTGTGACCTGCTGCTTTAAACCTGTCTGTCTCTCTGCGACCTGCTGCTTTAAACCTGTCTGTCTCTCTGTGACCTGCTGCTTTAAACCTGTCTGTCTCTCTGTGACCTGCTGCTTTAAACCTGTCTGTCTCTCTGTGACCTGCTGCTTAAACCTGTCTGTCTCTCTGTGACCTGCTGCTTTTAAACCTGTCTGTCTCTCTGTGACCTGCTGCTTTAAACCTGTCTGTCTCTGTGTTTGTGCCTCCCTCCCTCTCCTCCCTCCCTCCCCTCCCTCCCCTCTCCTCCTACCTCCCCTCCCTCCCCTCTCCTCCTCCCTCCCCTCCCTCCCTCCCTCCCCCCCTCCCTATCCCTCCCACCCCCCTCCTCCCTCCGCTCCCCCCCTCCCTCCCTCCCCATCCCTCCCACCCCCCTCCTCCCTCCGCTCCCCCCTCCTCCCTCCCCTCCCCCCCCTCCCTCCCTCCCCTCCCCCCCCTCCCTCCTCCCCCCTCCTCCCCCCTCCTCCCCCCTCCTCCCCCTCCTCACCCCCTCCAGTAGAGCAGTCTTCTGTAGCTTGGTCAGGCTCTGGCTCATGCTCTGTAGACTCTCACTTCCCAGAAGCCCCTGGGCTTTGACCTTCCTGAGCAGCTTTGAGGCCACGCCCCTCACCGCCGGGCCCAGAGACAACAGCTCCTGATTGGTCACCGACTGTGAGAGAGAGATCAAACGAGAGAGATTAACGAACCAAACACAGGAGTCAACAAAGGTCAGTTTACTGACAGAGATCATGCAGAGAGAGCATGCTAGCCATGTTAGCTTACCGCACATGCTAGTTCTGTTGGCTCAATGTACATGCTACCCCTGTTAGCTTACCACACATGCTAGTTCTGTTAGCACACTGTACATGCTAGTTCTGTTAGCACACTGCCAATGCTAGCCCTGTTAGCACACTGTACATGCTAGCCCTGTTAGCACAATGCCCATGCTAGCCCTGTTAGCACACTGTACATGCTAGCCCTGTTAGCTCACTGTACATGCTAGCCCTGTTAGCTCACCTCCTTCCCCTGCAGCACCTTACTGGCCAGGGCCTTGGCCTGGCTCACGGTCCATTTGGCCTTGGGGCCCAGGGAAGCCAGGGTGTCCTGCAGGGCGGAGCTGGAGAACTGGGCCAGGATGGAGGAGGGCAGGACTGTCACCCCCGGACCCCAGCTCACTCAGCAGGGAGTCCCCTGGGGCCTGGGAGCTCATCAGAATCTTCACCAGGCGCTTCTTCAGCTGAGAGTAGAAGCAGGTGAAACATCATGTGTGACATCACTGTGT
>CM059322.1:16250055-16257534 GCA_030340685.1 Protosalanx chinensis | reverse complement strand
GGGGAAAATATCTGTTTACACCTGTACCTGCTAAATATAAGATTGCATTCTATAAATAAGTTGGTGAGTTTGGTTTTAAATACAGTTTTCTGTATCTGACTGTTGTCCTGTGGTTTATTTGGTTCAGAAAACCTTCCTTGTTAGTCTCTCAGATCTGCTTCATGTTAAGACCACTGCAGCGCAGAAAAGTGCTTTACCAGAACAGACCAACAACAAAAGAGCGTCCAGCACAAACAACTGCTGCTGCTGTGCCTCCCGCTGTGGAGGGGGGGAGGGGGGGGTGGAACACAGAGAGGGACTGTGGTAGAACAAGAGCCAGAGATCTGTGTAGAAGGTCTGATAGTGCAGGGGGGGGGTGATGCTGTATGTATGGAAGGTTATAAAAGGAGTTCTCCCGTGATGCTCTCACAGTCCAGCCCAGAGCTCCACCTGTTCACCTGCCATCACATCTGGAACATCACAAGGGCTCCTGCCTTCCTCCTCTCCTGTATCCCAGCTGTGAGGCCACCCTACCCTCCAGCGGAGCCATGCACCCCCAGCGCCCGCTGCCCCAGGCCATGCCCTCCTCGCTGGGGCAGAACCTGCGTGACCTGGCCATGGGCCTGGGCCGAGGAAAGAACTTCCTGGGAGGAAACATGGCGTACGGCTTCATCCAGTCCTTCAAGGAGTGTCTTTACTTCCTGCTCTGCTGCTGGTGCATTAAAGAGATCCTGGACTGAGACAGAAGAAGAGAGAGAGGAGGAGGAGGAGGTGTTCTTCATCGCTCCACCCTGCCTCGCTCTTCTCTCTCTCCCAGAGAACATGGTGTGTTTGTCTGGCAGCGTGGAAGCTGAGGTTAGGGTTCTCACCTCTCAGATCCAAGATGGAGGACGGCTGGGCGAAGCAGGAAGACGTCACTGCGACCTTTCAACCCTGACTTACTGTCTCCTCAGTATCTCCTCCTCTTACTGCCTGTCTGTTATCTGGACACTGAGAGGACTGGTTTACTCTGCTCTGCTCTGACTGGTTTACTCTGCTCTGCTCTGACTGGTTTACTCTGCTCTGCTCTGACTGGTTTACTCTGCTCTGCTCTGACTGGTTTACTCTGCTCTGAGAGGACTGGTTTACTCTGCTCTGAGAGGACTGGTTTACTCTGAGAGGACTGGTTTACTCTGCTCTGACTGGTTTACTCTGCTCTGAGAGGACTGGTTTACTCTGAGAGGACTGGTTTACTCTGCTCTGACTGGTTTACTCTGCTCTGAGAGGACTGGTTTACTCTGAGAGGACTGGTTTACTCTGCTCTGACTGGTTTACTCTGCTCTGAGAGGACTGGTTTATATGAATGACTGTTTACCCAACCTTTGCTCAGTGAACTGATCCAGGAACAGACCTCAGACCAGCAGCATCTCTCCAGGAACAGACCTCAGACCAGCAGCATCTCTCCAGGAACAGACCTCAGACCAGCAGCATCTCTCCAGGAACAGACCTCAGACCAGCAGCATCTCTCCAGGAACAGACCTCAGACCAGCAGCATCTCTCCAGGAACAGACCTCAGACCAGCAGCATCTCTCCAGGAACAGACCTCAGACCAGCAGCATCTCTCCAGGAACAGACCTCAGACCAGCAGCATCTCTCCAGGAACAGACCTCAGACCAGCAGCATCTCTCCAGGAACAGACCTCAGACCAGCAGCATCTCTCCAGGAACAGACCTCAGACCAGCAGCATCTCTCCAGGAACAGACCTCAGACCAGCAGCATCTCTCCAGGAACAGACCTCAGACCAGCAGCATCTCTCCAGGAACAGACCTCAGACCAGCAGCATCTCTCCAGGAACAGACCTCAGACCAGCAGCATCTCTCCAGGAACAGACCTCAGACCAGCAGCATCTCTCCAGGAACAGACCTCAGACCAGCAGCATCTCTCCAGGAACAGACCTCAGACCAGCAGCATCTCTCCAGGATAAGCAGAAGTGTTTCAGCTGTCCCTGCCCTGTGTCTGGGGTGTCCTACACTGCTGCCTGACTGAACCTGCTGTGGAGGTCTGAGGGAAACATCTCACATGAACATCTGACATGAACATCTGAGAGAAACTAGGAAGAATATGCATTTTAAAGCTAGTTGTTGTGGTACAACAATTCAAATAAATAAAAAGTTTGAATATGTTCCGTCTTGCATTGCGCTCTCATAACTACACTGATTGATTTTTTTCTTTCTAACAAGAATATTTACAATGATAACAATGTGAATCTTATGTTCAGTAAAAATCACTTTATCTCTGACTGCTGATGTGTGTTATAATGTGATCTGGGTTCAACTTCTACAGCGACAGCAGATGACGCTTTATTACAGCAGTTCAACAGCGTTCAGGCAGCAGTTTCTAATGGAATTGTTTGGTAACTATCAGAGTCATAACAACCACACAACCACAGCTTCGGTAGGGATGCTGGCAACATACATGCGAACACACATGCGAACACACATGCGAACGTACATGCTAACGTACATGCTAACATACATGTAGACATGCCCTCTAACACCTGCTGGTGTCAGTCATCCTCAGGTTTGAAATGAACAGTGGCGATAAGAGGCGGGGCCAGGGGGGCGGGGTCAGGGGGAGTGACGTCAGTCTGGAAGAGAGAGAGAGGGCGTGTCTTTCAGAGGGAGAATAGAAAGATCCTTCTGAAGTGTGTGTGTGTGTGTGTGTTGTTTTCTCCAGAATTGACAGATCTGTTGGATCTGTTTGATTGTCGTTAATTGATACAAAAAACTGCGAAATTCTTGACGGAAAAGAGGAAACTTCGGGTAAGTTTTGAAACATGATCACAACTTCTGAGCAAAAATAGCAAATCTACTAACGACACATTTAAACAGTTAGTTTGTTTTGTGAAGTTCTGACGTGTTAAAGTTTCTCCTTATTTCCGGTTAAAGCGACACTAGTTTCTTCAACGTTTCCTAAAACGGTGAGACTTTTCTGACTTCAGATCCTGTTTTTAAAGCAGACAGGCTCGTGTTTCTGATTCTGTTCATCTGCGTGTTTCCACTGTGGTTTGATGTTATGACAGTTCAGATCCTCATCAGAGACACACACACACACACACACACTATATTTTAGCTGATGAGTTGTGATGATCCTGTTAGTAGTTCAGTTCACACAGTAAGGCCTACTTTAGTGTTTCCATCCTGACCAATTTGGGTCATCTAACCCTAACCCAAAGATAAAGAGTTTGCTGTTGCTGAGTACAAGCAGCAGAGTATAATGCCATAAAGACAAATAGAGAAGAACATTCAGTAACATGGTTGCTTATGAAAAGTGTTCTCTACCTTTGAGGTAGTCAGAGGAACATTTATCAGCTTGTTGAGTTTAAAGGTCAGCAGTTTACTGGTCTGTCTGCTAAAACTAATGGAACTAGGATTCACTTATCAAGTCAGTCCAGAAATGTTGTCAGGCAGAGAAAACTTTCAGCGTTGAACAAACTGAGAGCTTCACTTCCCATGTAGCCTAGAAGCCATCTTACATTTTCTTTTCCATCAGGCCTTGGCACACTCTCTCTCTTTCTCTCTCTTTCTCTCTCCCTCATTCCCTCCCTCCCTCTCTCTCTTTCTTTCTTTCTCGTAGTCTACTCATCTGTGCTATATATAGCTGCTATCTATTTTTAAGTCCTTCCTCTATACTCCACGATGCTCCTTGGCCCAAGGCTTCATTCAGAAGGCATCCGCTGGGATGAAAACCCGTTTAGGAGACCTAAATTCCTGAGCTGGAAGAGAAGTGAGTTCATCAAGTGAAGAGCTGAAGTGAAGTGTGTCATTATACAGCAACACTGCAGGAGTGGAGTCAAACAAACCATCAGCTCAACTCTCATTGGACAGAATCTAACACACACTGTCTTGGAGATGAACTTCAAACTACGTTAGAGATGAAAATATCTAGATGAAGGGTGTTGGATGAGTGTGTGTGTGTATGGTCTTCATGCTGTGTGTGTGTGTGTGTGTGGTCTTCATGCTGTGTGTGTGTGTGTGTGTGTGTGTGGTCTTCATGCTGTGTGTGTGTGTGGTCTTCATGCTGTGTGTGTGTGTGTGGTCTTCATGCTGTGTGTGTGTGTGTGGTCTTCATGCTGTGTGTGTGTGTGTGGTCTTCATGCTGTGTGTGTGTGGTCTTCATGCTGTGTGTGTGTGTGGTCTTCATGCTGTGTGTGTGTGTGTGGTCTTCATGCTGTGTGTGTGTGGTCTTCATGCTGTGTGTGTGTGTGGTCTTCATGCTGTGTGTGTGTGTGGTCTTCATGCTGTGTGTGTGTTGTGTCCACTGCTGATGGCTGGAGTGACAGTCCCAGGTTCTACATTCAGTCATTCATCAGACGCTCTTACCCAGAGAGACTTCCAGCAAGTACAGGGACATTCCCCCCCCCTGAGGCAAGTAGGGTGAAGTGTCTTGCCCAAGGACACAACATCATGTTGGCACAGCCGGAAATTGAACCGGGAACCTTCTGATTACTAGCCTGACTCTCTAACCGCTCAGCCACCTGACTCCCTGAATATGAGCTCCTCTGGATCTAGCTGAGCTGCAGCCTTAGTTACCTCAGTTACTGCCAAACATTCCCAGCCAGTCAGGAACCCACCACAACTACTAATGAAGGACTGAATACATATGAGACGATCGCTTCCTGTACACACACACACACAGCATGCATCCTCTGTATATCCCTCACACACAACTCACACTTGTGTGTTTTACCTTCATGAGTAACGAAAGCCTGCCCTAAATCAGCCTATTCAAACACAGTGCCTGTGCTGGACCATCCTATTCAAATGAAGTGCCCGAGCAAACAGGCCGTGGACAGTTCTTGGAAAGTCTGAATGAGGAGAAGGATTATAGCACATGAAGATAAATGACATGTGTTCAGTGTATCAGCCTATTCAAACACAGTGCCTGTGCTGGACCAGCCTATTCAAATGCAGTGCCTGTGCTGGACCAGCCTATTCAAACACAGTGCCTGTGCTGGACCAGCCTATTCAAACGCAGTGCCTGAGCAAACAGGTGTGACACGTCCCAACAGGTCTGTGTTCAGTTACTCTGTACTCTCTCACCACCTTCAGCTCAGCCTGCCAACAGTAACTAACACCAACTGTCTGTCTGTTACTGCCAACAGTAACTAACACCAACTGTCTGTCTGTTACTGCCAACAGTAACTAACACCAACTGTCTGTCTGTTACTGCCAACAGTAACTAACACCAACTGTCTGTCTGTTACTGCCAACAGTAACTAACACCAACTGTCTGTCTGTTACTGCCAACAGTAACTAACACCAACTGTCTGTCTGTTACTGCCAACAGTAACTAACACCAACTGTCTGTCTGTTACTGCCAACAGTAACTAACACCAACTGTCTGTTTGTTACTTCCTGGGATCTCCTGGCCAGCCATGCTTACCGACACGTCTCTCAGCCAATCAGATGGCAGCGTCTGGATGTGTTCATATCCAGGTGTGTGCTGCTGTGTTGCAGGTGCTGGACCCAGCCACTAGGGGGTGATGTCTGACAGCAGCAGTACCAGCAGCAGCTGGACTCTCCTAGCAGCAGAGGTAAGATCACACACAGGAACAGGAACACAACCTCAACAAGGAAACATTCCAATCATGAGGCCAGTTCTGAAGTGATGCCTCCTTTGGTTTTAAAAGTCAGACCAAATTAGAACGAGGTATAACCAGGCCTATATTAGTATACACTTTGGCCTGATTATTGGTTTTGTGTGTGTGTGTGTGTGTGTGTCTGTGTGTGTGTGTGTGTGTGTGCGCCAGGAGAATGTTGTAGAACCCCTGGGGTCTGTAGCAGAGGGAGTAGAGCACCATGCAGACACACTGGATCCTGCTACAGTGGAGACCATAGGTATGACCCCTCACACACACACACCTCACACAACTCTCTCACACACACACACCTCACACTGTGAACTCACCTGTCAGCCAGCGTGGACTTCAGCCTGTGTGTGTGTGTGTGTGTGTGTGTGTGTGTGTCTGTAGGAGACATGGGTGATGGGAAGGATGCTGTCTCTGCAGAGAGGGACAGATCTGAGGACAGATCTAAGGACAGCTGGCAGGTACAGCTTCTCTGCTTCCTGTAATCACGTCCATTTTAGAAGAACTTTTCTGGAAATAATCCCAGTTTCCTGTCTTTGTTCAGTCACCACAGGAAGTAGACATGGACATAATGATGGATGTCATCTCTCATGAGCAGCACGACCCCAACCTGACCCCTGACCCTGCCCACGACCCCAACTTGACCCCTGACCCTGCCCACGACCCCAACCTAACCCCTGACCCTGCCCACGACCCCAACCTGACCTCTGACCCTGCCCACGACCCCAACTTGACCCCTGACCCTGCCCACGACCCCAACCTGACCCCTGACCTTGCCCACGACCCCCACATGGCCCTTGACCCCGCCCACGACCCCCACATGACCCCTAACCCAACTTCTCTCACCAATGAACACCTTTCCTCCTCATTAGAAGTCCCTGCCCACTGCAACCCTGATCACGACACTGCCAGTCATTTAGAAGGCTCCTCTGAGAGCCAAGCCCCGCCCACCCCTGATCCTGATTCGTTCTCTGAGTCTTACACCCACATCAGCCCTTCTACAGAGGAGAGCTCTGACTTCCTGCTTCCTGCTGAGACACTGGGAGCAGAGAAGCTCACAGAGGAAGAGGAGGAGCTTAGA
Source organism: Protosalanx chinensis (assembly GCA_030340685.1). Lineage (NCBI taxonomy): Eukaryota > Metazoa > Chordata > Actinopteri > Osmeriformes > Salangidae > Protosalanx > Protosalanx chinensis. Next base: position 16,250,845 of record CM059322.1, on the reverse strand, counting down.
CAGGAAGGAGAAGCTGCCCATCATCTGAGTGGTGAGGGGCTTGGACAGGAAGGGGAGGAGTCTGAGCTGTCTCAGAGAGTGACTGAGGACAGGAAACAGGAAGGTGAGAAGATCACAACAAACAAATGCTGTTCTCTAGTGAGGGGGAGGAGGGGGAGGAGGGGGCGGGGTAACACCTTAACACTGATCTTCCTCTTGATCTCTCAGTGCCGACTGTGGGGGAGGAGTCTGGGGTGAGGAAGAGGAGGGGCTCCCTGCTGGCAGCGCTGGAGAGGATTGACCGGCAGGACGAGGAAGAGGAGGAGCCAGAAGACTTCCGTATGCCTCAGAGGGAGGAAGAGATTGGCTTCTCTCTGAACAAGTGCATTCTGGGAGCTATCATCCTGCTGGGCCTCGGGACCATCTTCTTCTCAGGTAGACCACGCCTCGGTTACGGTTGTCATGCCAACCCCCGTGTCTCCCTGTATCTATGGTGCACTTGCATGACCTTTGCTCTCCTCTTCATCACCTCTGTCCTTGAGTCTCAGACTGTAAACCTACAAATCAAAATAAATCCTCTATTTGCAACAGTCTGCCTGTTGAGGTTTACAGTCTGACTGTATCACTATCGTGTGTGTTGAGGTTTACAGTCTGACTGTATCACTATCGTGTGTGTTGAGGTTTACAGTCTGACTGTATCACTATCGTGTGTGTGTTGAGGTTTACAGTCTGACTGTATCACTATCGTGTGTGTTGAGGTTTACAGTCTGACTATATCACTATCGTGTGTGTGTGTTGAGGTTTACAGTCT
>CM059322.1:16212555-16247555 GCA_030340685.1 Protosalanx chinensis | reverse complement strand
AGAGAAGTAGAGACACTCAGAGCCACAGTGACTCAACTGAAACACAGGCCAGGTACTGAGGAGGGGGGGGGGGGAGGGGGGGAGGGGGGGGAGGGGGGGAGGGTAGAAAGAAAGAAACAAAGACAGAAAGAAAGGCACAATTAGAATGGGTTTGTCTTTTATTCCCCATGTAAGTTCACACAAGACTTCACTGTGGCAGGAAAGAGTAAGATGGTTTAGCTTGACTAAGGAAGGAACTCTTCTCTGAATTTCCTCCATTTCCTCAGTGCTTCAGCCTATCAGAGGCTTCCTTCTATCAGCCTATCAGAGGCTTCCTTCTGCAGTAACTGATGTCCTCTCCTCCTTCCACAGCCAGTGATGCCCCCCCAGCAGCAGTCTCTCCCTCTGCAGCGCCCCCCTCTGGCCCGGGGCAGGATGGCAGCCTGAACACAGACAGCCCTGCGGAAGAGGAGGGCAGGACCACGAGGGAGGGAGAGGGAAAGGAGGAGGAGGAGAAGAAAGAGGGGAAGGCGGGAAGGGAGTGGATGAAGGATGAACCAGAGCGAGGAAAACGGGAGAAGGGATGGAAGGAGAGAGGAGAGGAAAAACAGAAGGATGGAGAGAAAAAGGACTGGAAACTGAAGAAACAAAAACAGGATGATGGTGATGTTCAGGGCTGGAAGAAGAGGAAGGAGAAGAAAGGATGGAAAGAAGAGAAAACAGAGGAGTGGAAGAAAGAGAGAGAAAGCAGAGGGGATGATGGGAAGCCATGGAGGAACAGGGAAGACGAGAAGGACGGAGGGAGAAAGGATGAGAGGAAGGACTGGAAGAAGAGCAAGAAAGAAAATAAAGGTGTGAAGTGGCAGGAAGACAGGAAGGAGGGGAGAGAGGAGGGGAAGGAGAAGAAGGAGGAGTGGAAACATGAGAAGGACTGGGGAGAGAAACGGAGGGAGGAGGAGAAGGAGTGGACGAGCGACAAAGACTGGAAGAAGGGAGACGTCAAGAAAGATGGCAGCAGAGAATGGAAGAGTAAAGAGAAAGAGAGACCATGGCAAGGGAGAGAGGAGGAGAGGACCAGAGAGAGAGACGGGAAGAAGGGGAGAGAGGAGGAGAGGATCAGAGAGAGAGACAGGAAGAAGGGGAGAGAGGAGGAGAGGACCAGAGAGAGAGACGGGAAGAAGGGGAGAGAGGAGGAGAGGACCAGAGAGAGAGACAGGAAGAAGGGGAGAGAGGAGGAGAGGATCAGAGAGAGAGACAGGAAGAAGGGGAGAGAGGAGGAGAGGATCAGAGAGAGAGACAGGAAGAAGGGGAGAGAGGAGGAGAGCTGGAGACATGAGGTGACACATAAACACAAAGACCAACACAAACACAAACATGACAAGCGTGAGCACAGACCTCATGGCTTCACCGAGAGAGAGGGAGGGAAGAGGGAGAGACTGTGGGAGGGTCCTGGGGAGACGAGCCCACCTCACACCCACCGCAGACCCCCCCTGGAGCAACCCAACTACTGGCTCCTCCAGAGGGAGAGACTTCAGCGCAACCCCAGCCCTCAAACCAAGTGCACCTCAGTGGAGGCCTGTGCCCAGGCTGAGGGGCTGCTACCTGTTCCCTTACCCGAGTTTGAGGCCCTTCTCCTGGGTTACCTGGCCAAGGCAGAGGGGGTGGGGGTGTCGGCCTCCAGGATGGAGGAGCTGAGGCTGCTGGCCACAGACTTCTTCAGGGATGGAGTGTTCACACACGACCAGATGAGCTTCCGGGACTTTGTGGAGGATCTGGCAGACATCTTGGAAGATATGGTGGAAGGAGAGGAGGATGAGGATGAGGAGGAAGATGAAGAGGAAGAGGGAGGGATAGAAGACGAGATGGAGGGGTTTGATGACGAGGCTATGAGGAGGTTTGCAGTGCCGGGCGGAGGAGAGAAGGTGGAGAGGAAGAGGGGTGAGAAGAAGATGAAGGAGGCTGGAAGAGCTGGCGGCTGATTGGACAGAGAAACAGGAAGTGTGGAGGAAACGTGTCGCTCAGAGGGAACACGCAGATTACACGCACACACACACGCACACACTAATTTACTCACTAACACACAAACGCACACACACTCTCACAGCATTCTTTCTCTCCGCTGTTTTCCTTCCCTCTCTTCCTCTCTTGTCTTCCTGGTCTTACAGCTCAGGTGCCACAGTCAGCAGATTCACATTTGAAGGTTTGAATGTCTTAAAGTAGAGCATCCATGTTCCTCTGGGTTCCAGAAGGATTTAGGGAGGAGAGGAGAGAGCTCTCGTGTTTGTCCTGAGAGCCACACAGACACAGCTACTTACAGGAAGTTACACGCTACAGGAAGTGGTCAGAGGGCTACAGGAAGTGGTCAGAAGGCTACAGGAAGTGGTCAGAAGGCTACAGGAAGTGGTCCACCACTCCTCCCACACATACATGCTCCTTTAACCATCAGTATCCTAGATGTAGAACAAGTAGACAAGTTTCTTCATGTGTAGCAGATGTTGTAGTAATGTTACATGTCTCACACACACACACACACACACACGGGGAAGTCATGATCCCATGAACACATGAACCGTTTTCCCCAACCTTAGTTGTACCGTGTGTGGTCAAGTTGTGGTTCTTCATAGAAGAACTTCTGCCAAGTGTGAGACTGGGGCGTCTGGTTAACCTTCTCTCTGTCTGGTACGTCAAATAAAAAAATGTATTTTTCTTCTGTTTGATAATATTGATAATTTGCACTGCTTACAAAGAAAGGCTTATAAATATCTAGCTTGACTCCATGTTAACCTATTCATCCTTTAAGTAGTTTAGACAAGGTGGTTTGTCATTAATGGATTGTTTCACTTGAGGAGTCGAGTCTTAGATTAGAGTCACTACTGAAAAGATGCAGTTAATAGTAACTTGTTTATGTTGAATCTTTATTTCTGTGCACTGAAACTACCCACACATTGGAAATGTTGCTAACTTATTACTTTAGAAATGTAGAAATGGCCTTGAAGGTACCATATGGTTTGGTTTTGTTAAAACTACAATTTGTCGTTTTGTGTATTTTTATGTTGTCTGAATTTGATTGAAACATTAATGTTAAACATGAATTAAGAAGATCTCATGGCAAATATTCCAAAAGTTTGCTCATTTGTGATTGTTGTGAAAGTACTTTAAAACCTGGTTGTTAAAAGGCCTGTTTAGAAAAAGACTTCAGAGGCATTGAAGCTGATTTCAGTGGGCGGAAGGGCAGGAATGTAGATTACACTGTTTGTTGGGTTTGTTTCAAGATGTTTATGAAACAAATAATTCAATAAATTCAGCTTGTCCCTACGATAAGGAGTTTGTCTTTTACTGATCCAGTTATCCTGAACATGGTCTTATTTCACAAGTCTTTTCTCTATCTGTTGCTGAATCCCACAAAGAAGTATTCTCCTAAATGAGACTCCTCAATAGAGTCTTTCTTTCAGAGTACATTGTCTTATATAATGTCTAGAATCTTGTTTGACATAAACAGTCATTCATGCTGTAGTCATGCTGTATTCATGCTGTATTCATGCTGTATTCATGCTGTAGTCATGCTGTAGTCATGCTGTAGTCATGCTGTAGTCATGCTGTATTCATGCTGTAGTCATGCTGTAGTCATGCTGTAGTCATGCTGTAGTCATGCTGTAGTCATGCTGTAGTCATGCTGTATACGTGTTGAACTTGTACATCACTCACCCCCCTGATCCCACACTGAGACACGTATGATGAGGATGTTAATGTGCTGCCTGATAAAGTTCAGACTTCCTGTCTGCTGAGATCAGGACTGGGCTCTCACAGCGCTGTGACCGACTTCAGGTACATTTACATGTCAGTATCTGACCCAGAGCCACTTACTGTCTTCTAATATGTTATATGTGTGTGTGTGTCTTCAGGTCAGACTTGAAGGAGGTTTCCCCAGACTCTCGTACCTTGTCTCTCTCCCTGCCAATACCTTCTCTCATCTCTCTTCATTAGAGATGCTCAAACCAACGATCACCTGGTGCAGGTAACACCACAGCTGCTGGACACTGACCTGCAGGGATCACCTGGTGCAGGTAACACCACAGCTGCTGGACACTGACCTGCAGGGATCACCTGGTGCAGGTAACACCACAGCTGCTGGACACTGACCTGCAGGGATCACCTGGCTGCATGTCCAGTATCAGAGCACTGTGGTGTTTCTAGATCATGTTGTGTGTCCAGTATCAGAGCACTCTGGTGTTTCTAGATCATGTTGTGTGTCCAGTATCAGAGCACTGTGGTGTTTCTAGATCATGTTGTGTGTCCAGTATCAGAGCACTCTGGTGTTTCTAGATCATGTTGTGTGTCCAGTATCAGAGCACTGTGGTGTTTCTAGATCATGTTGTGTGTCCAGTATCAGAGCACTGTGGTGTTTCTAGATCATGTTGTGTGTCCAGTATCAGAGCACTGTGGTGTTTCTAGATCATGTTGTGTGTCCAGTATCAGAGCACTGTGGTGTTTCTAGATCATGTTGTGTGTCCAGTATCAGAGCACTCTGGTGTTTCTAGATCATGTTGTGTGTCCAGTATCAGAGCACTGTGGTGTTTCTAGATCATGTTGTGTGTCCAGTATCAGAGCACTGTGGTGTTTCTAGATCATGTTGTGTGTCCAGTATCACAGCATCATCATAAACGTTCCCAGGTGTCTGCAGACTCCTTCTCTCGCCTGTCCAAACTCCGCCTGCTTTTTTTTTTCGTTTGTCCAACATGTTTTTCCCATGAGCTCACCTCTTCTGTGTAATCAGTAACTGGGGGAAAACCTTTGGTAAACAAGCTGTGATCCACAGCACACAGCACTGCACAGCCCCAAGGCTCCATACTACAGCTCATGTTGAAACACAGAACAAGGAGAGGACGTTTACCTGCTTCAGATTAGTGTTTCACTCTCTTTCAGGCAATCACACATCATCTGATAGTTTTACATTTAAATTCCTTTAGAAGGTCTTTAACAGCACTTGTTTGTTTTACAGCATCAACCACAGTCCTGAGCTGTCCTCCTGAAGGACAGCCTGTCTGCTCAAACTGAACATGTGTTCTTAGAGAGCCTGTATGTTGCTGTAGGTCTGAGTAACTGTAGCAGGTCTGACTCTTGCAAATCTAGATTTCTGTGTGAATTATGAAGGGTTCTATGTTCATAAATGTTTGAAAACTAGTTAGTTATCGCCAAACAATTGATAAATGTTTTATGATGGAAAGTTATAATAAAGTTTGACATCTGAAAGAGAGAGGGAGGGGGGGGGGTCACGTGATGGAAGAACTAGTGGCCTGAGTCCGATCGTGTCTCAGTGGGATAACTGAGTTTACATTGTCACCAGTTTAACCACAGAGGAGACAGAAGCTCAGGTGAGCAGACAGGAAGGACACAGGTGAATGATTGATCCTGTCTCCTGCTGGAGGGAACATGGACAGTATAAGAGAGGAGAGGGACAGTGGAGGAGGACAGAGAGAAGCTGAACTGACTGACTGACTGACTGACACCTTCAGCATTACAGGTGAGAGGCAGCCTTTACTACAGTTCTTCTCCTCTGGTCTTTTGGAAATAGAAACATCTCGTCACTTTTCTATGCTACCATGACAGTAGCTCGTGCTGTAGCAACATGTTGTAACATGAAGGTGTTTCTGTAGTTCCTGCTAGCACCTTCAGGTCTCTCCTCCTCCTCCTCCTGCACGTGTCTCTCTGGGATGGAGGCTGCCATCTCTGTACTTGTGGCCCAGTTCAAGTCCTTCGCCGGGGTCGACGGATCCTCAGACACCCTCAGCAAGGCAGAGTTCCAGAATCTGGTGTCATCCCAGCTGTCCAGCTTGGTGAAGGTCAGTACCCAGAAACAGTGAGCGGAAGCTGGGTTAGAATGGCAGAGAACATGACACCTGTAATGGTATATACCCATAGACCTGCCTGGTCAGATGAGGTCATACAGGTGCTTCCATTAGACACACTGACCAAGGCTTTAGTTTCCCCCTCAAACTGTTTGCAAACATGTTTTGCCTGCTAAGCTGTAGTTCTCAAAGTGGACACTAGGTGGAGACAGCTGTATGACAGCAGGTTTTCCTCCATGTTGCAGTCCGCTTCCCAGAGTCTCTTACCTGGGGTTTGGTTGTCAGGTGTGAAGGTATTAGGACTGACAACTGTCTACAGCTGATTGTAGCAGTAACACTGACTAACATTACCTGACCTCCTCCATTACATTACGTGTGTAAGAAGCAGTGATAGAGTATTGAAGTAAGAGACAGAATTAGCTTTATTCGCCATAGAAGTTGCACACATTTTTAAGAGTAAATCGTCTGAGATGAGATAGATAGAACTTTTACAAGTAAAAATATAACAATACAAAAGGATAGAATAGGAATATATACCAAATCTGGGTGTGACTATATACACTATGAGTGTGAGTACACACTGCACTATGAGTGTGAGTACACACTGCAGCTGTGTGTGTCTGCTCCTCAGAACTCAGCTGACCCGGCTGTCATCGATCAGCTCATGAGTTCTCTGGACCAGAACAACGATGGAGAACTCACCTTCCTGGAGTTCTGGAATCTCATTGGTCGTTTGGCCAACCAGCACGGCGGCTTCAGCAGTTAACGACTCTGACATCACTCTTGTTCCGTTTCGTTTGTTTCCACTTTGCTGTTGGTTTTTGTAGATTATTAATTTCCATCTCAAATGAGGGATTTAAGAATATCGCAATAATTCCTGTGTGATAAATGATCAAACTGTAATCTCTGTTTAACTGTTCTCACTCAACCTTTGACCCTCTCTCTCTCCTTCTCTCTCTCCTTCTCTCTCTATCTCTCCTCTCTCTCCTCTCTTTCTCTCTCTATCTGTTTCCCTCGCCCTATATTTCTCTCCTTCTCTATCTCTGTCTCTCTCCCTCTCTCTCTCTCTCTCTGTCTCCCTCACCCTCTCTCTCGCTCTTTTTCACTTCTACTCTTTCTCGTTTTCCTTCTCAGCAAGAATTACCTCCCTGTTGTGACAGAATAATTGTCTTTACACAATAGTGTTGTTGTACCTAACCAGCCAGACTAGAACTAATCCTATTTCACCACACACACACACACACACACACACATTCACACACACACAGGTACACACACACACACACACATGGCCCTGTCAGTGTTGTGTAATGCGATTGTGCGGAACTATGCCAGCATTGTCTGTGTAAATAGGGACTCTTGGTGTGTAAGATGAAGGTATTCTGGGTTCCTGAGTAAAGCAGGGGGCTGGTATGGTAAGAGGCTAAGGGAGAGAGAGACATCTGTACACAGTGGGAGAGAAAGAGAGAGAGGGGGGGAGAGACATCTGTACACAGTGGGAGAGAAAGAGAGAGGGGGGGAGAGACATCTGTACACAGTGGGAAAGAAAGAGAGAGGGGGGAGAGAGACATCTGTACACAGTGGGAGAGAAAGAGAGAGAGGGGAGGGAGAGAGAGACATGTGTGCACAGTGGGAGAGAAAGAGAGAGAGAGGGAGAGACATCTGTACACAGTGAGAATGGTTCCTTTCTGATAAGTGTGTGTGTCTATGATGTGTTCTTATCCAGTTCCTCCTCCCTCGCCATACTCTTTCTGCCATCTGAACCAGGGCTCTCCTATCACAGGAATCGGTTGGCAAGAGTACCGACCAGGATTGGCACAATTTCAGTTTTAATAAACAGGGTGTGGCTGAGAAATGGTCTTTAAAATACCTTCTGTCTGTGTTCTTTATACACACACACACACACCTTAAAACCTGCCCTCACTTGTCCACATATCTCTCACACACTAACACTGTGGACAGGCTAAACTACACAGCTATGCTAGGAAGTTCCTCTGCTGTCTTTAACAGAAACTAAACAAATGACTTCATTTGGACTTTATTTCTTGTAAAGTGTGTTTGTGTTAGTCTGCTCTACAACAGAGCAGTTTGTGTAGCGTCGCAGTAAGTCTTGTGTTGACAGAGTCTCATTCCAGAGGGGGTTCATCATCATCATCACCCCCCCTCTCCCTGCACACGCCCTTACACACACACACACACACACACACACACACACTTATACACACACACACAGAAAAAGAAGCTTTCTGGAGGAAATCGAACAGAGGCACGATCCTTCAGCTGGTTTTCCAAGTCACTGCTGTGTGAAAAGAGACAGGATTAATCTCTTCAATCGAAAGCTGATATTGACCACACTAGTGAGTTGTTCTTGTTAATTAAGGTAAGGTTATTATCCACTTTAAAAACCACATCGTACTCAGCTGTGTAATGATAACGTTTGTCTTCATTGGAGTTTATTTACAAGCTCATTCATTATAAGGATGAATACAAATGGGGCTTTCTGTGAAACGAATAAGTACGTGTGTCAGTTTTAGCTCGTTTCTTCCTAGAGGTCATTAATTTTAAATAGACCTAACTTTGTGTTGACCTCGCCTCATGGCCGCGGGGATCAGGTTGTCCTTGTCGGTAACCGGATTCTCAGCCTCTTTACACTTCAGGAGACACCGGAGTCCTTCCCTTAGGTCTTTATTCTGTGCATGTCAGCCTTACCTGGGTCCCTCTCTACAAATCGTCAGGATTAGTTCAGCTAAATGTAACCCCGGTAGAGGCACGCGCAGCCCCTTGCCGCTCACAGTCCCGGTAATGTTCATCTTAATCCGCCAGCATCACAACACGGGTACTCGATAGAGCGGCTCCTGCACGCGCTTATCAGCATGTATTATTAAGGCACGAGAAGCCTCCGGTAGCGCGTGTCAAATGGCAGCCCAGGTGTATTTAATGGCACGAGAGGAAAAATGACTTGTCCCTGCTGCTGGAGGTGATGACAGATATGTGGGTGTTGGTCACACCTGCTGATGCACGGCTGGAAACGCACCCTCCTGTTAAAGAAACACGTCTTTAGGGTGAAACATGAACAGCAGGTGAGCGGAGACACCCCGGATTCTGCCCGGTAGGAGAGGAGAGGGAGAGGAGAGGGAAGCGGCCCTGACGTGAAACACTACTGACATGTTCAGACCTACAGCCCATAGACGTCATGTGACCTGACTTACTAACGCCAAAGACTAGGTGTGATCAAGATATAAGCCCTGTTATGAAGGAACATTCATAATGACAGTGGACAGAACTGTAGCAGATGGTAATGTTTCCTAACATAAACAGGAAGCTTCGTCAACTCTGATATCCTGCTTGTTTGTTCTTCTCTGTATTTACAGGAAAAGAGACAGAAGACAACAGGAGAGGTTCCAGTTTGGATCATGGCTGCTGAAAATAAACCTACAGGTGAAACTCCACACAGCCTCTCTCTGAGGTCATCCAGCCTCTCTCTGAGGTCATCCAGCCTCTCTGAGGTCATCCAGCCTCTCTCTGAGGTCATCCAGCCTCTCTCTGAGGTCATCCAGCCTCTCTCTGAGGTCATCCAGCCTCTCTGAGGTCATCCAGCCTCTCTCTGAGGTCATCCAGCCTCTCTCTGAGGTCATCCAGCCTCTCTCTGAGGTCATCCAGCCTCTCTCTGAGGTCATCCAGCCTCTCTGAGGTCATCCAGCCTCTCTGAGGTCATCCAGCCTCTCTGAGGTCATCCAGCCTCTCTGAGGTCATCCAGCCTCTCTGAGGTCATCCAGCCTCCTGTCCCCCCCTCACACACACACACCTGTCCCCCCCTCACACACACACACCTGTCCCCCCCTCACACACACACACACCTGTCCCCCCCTCACACACACACACCTGTCCCCCCCTCACACACACACACCTGTCCCCCCCTCACACACACACACCTGTCCCCCCCTCACACACACACACCTGTCCCCCCCTCACACACACACACACCTGTCCCCCCCTCACACACACACACCTGTCCCCCCCTCACACACACACACCTGTCCCCCCCTCACACACACACACCTGTCCCCCCCTCACACACACACACCTGTATGCTCCCTAGCTGGAGGGTTAATCAGAGAGTGCAGCTCAGAAGGTGCCAGCTTGTTTGAGAGACTCTAAAGACTCATCAAATAGTCATGAGAACTATGATGATGACAGCTGTTACAGGCCTCTGTTACAGGGGGCACCCTGTATGAAACTTTACGCCCAGTAATTAGGTTAATGCAAGACCAGTGCAAATGAGGCTAGCCTGGGGTGTGTGTGTGTGTGTGTGTGTTCGTGTGTGTGTTTGTGACAACTGAGGTTTGGCCTTCGTGTCGGATGGAAGATTTCCTTTCCTCTAGAGTTACCTTGAGGTGGTTTCAGCGTCACCCTACTTCATCATGATGACCCTGGGCCCCAGCAGCAGCTGTGTGCAGGACACACCCACATGCTAACTCACTGTTTATCATCAAGGCTTCAGTCAGAACTGAACCAGTCCTAGTCCTGAGACAGGGATGGCTTTAGCTCAGTGGTAAAGAGCAAGAGACAACAGGTTAGAATCCTCCCCAGTAAAATGTAAAAGCGACAGAAATACATGATGATTATTATTCAAACTCCACATGTTTGACCAGAGAGCTGTCCTGTCCTGGGGCAATAACATGGTCACATCACAGCTGGAGTGTGTGTGTGTGTGTGTGTGTCCCCTGGCCGTGCTGTGGGAGTGTGACAGACAGGCTGCTGCCGTGGTAACCGGACCCCCTGGCTCTGTGTCACAGTGGATTAGGTATCCCCTGTTAGAGGTCACAGGTTCCATTGTGTTTACATCAGAGTCTCCCCTAACCTCTTCCCTCCATCCCTTTACCTTAAACCCCCTCCCTCATCCCTCCATCTTCCCTCCCTCATCCCTCCCTCTTCCCTCCCTCATCCCTCCCTCTTCCCTCCATCTTCCCTCCCTCTTCCCTCCCTCTTCCCTCCCTCTTCCCTCCCTCATCCCTCCCTCTTCCCTCCATCTTCCCTCCCTCTTCCCTCCCTCTTCCCTCCCTCCTCCCTCCCTCTTCCCTCCCTCATCCCTCTGTTTATCTCCTGTCCTTCATCCTGACCTCATCCCCTCTCCTCCTGAGGGATGTCCTCAGTTTGAGTCTGTCTGGATGTGTCTGTCTTGATTATGGGTCATCAGGACAGCTGTGGTAGGTGAGCTGTCCCTCTGTCAGCTGTGGTAGGTGAGCTGTCCCTCTGTCAGCTGTGGTAGGTGAGCTGTCCCTCTTGTCTCCTCCCCCCTGTAGAGATGGAGGCAGCCATCAGGACGGTGGTGACGGCGTTTGCTAAGACCGCCGGAGGGAAGCCCAGCCTGGGGGGGAAAACCTTCGATGGCCTGGTGAAGAAACAGCTGGGCCAAATATTAGCTGTGAGTCTTACTCTCTCTATCTCCTCCCCCTCTCTCCTCCCTACTCTCCCCCCTGTCCCTCCCTCTTTTGCCCCACTCTCCCCCTGCTCCTCAAGTACTTCTGATAGAGTTCTGATCTTCCACACCCCTCTCACCTCACTCACCCCTCACCCCTCTCACCTCCCTCACCTCACCCCACACCCTCCCTCACCTCTCACCTCCCTCACCCCTCACCCCCCACACCCTCCCTCACCTCTCACCTCCCTCACCCCCCACACCCTCCCTCACCTCTCACCTCCCTCACCCCTCACCCCCCACACCCTCCCTCACCCCTCACCTCCCTCCCCTCCCTCACCCCTCACCCCCCACACCCTCCCTCACCTCTCACCTCCCTCACCCCTCACCCCCCACACCCTCCCTCACCTCTCACCTCCCTCACCCCTCACCCCCCACACCCTCCCTCACCCCTCACCTCCCTCACCCCTCACCCCCCACACCCTCCCTCACCCCTCACCTCCCTCACCCCTCACCCCCCACACCCTCCCTCACCTCTCACCTCCCTCACCTCCCTCACCCCTCACCCCCCACACCCTCCCTCACCCCTCACCTCCCACACCCTCCCTCACCTCTCACCTCCCTCACCCCCCACACCCTCCCTCACCCCTCACCTCCCTCCCCTCCCTCACACATTCCTCTCACATGTTATAGATGGATGCAGCTTGTTTGATTTCTCGGTCTCTGTTTCTCTCTTCGTCTTCCAGGGTACAAACAGTTCCTCTGCTTTGAAGGAAATGCGAATGGGATTGGATGAAAACAGTGATGGGAAGGTCAGCTTCCAGGAATACCTCACTCTGATTGGCTACCTGGCCAAGAACTTAAGCCAGCAAAGGATGGGAGACAACGCCAACGTTGCTTCCTAGACGGTCGTCATGGTGATCCATCCCTTCTGTGCCATGTTGGTCTCTGCCTAACCAATCAGCTTAGTTTAAACTACACGTAATATTCACATACTTGCTGTAAAACATGTATGTTACTCAGACACACCATCTTCTGAGAGGCATTATGTTGTGGTACCTGTGCAGGTGTGTTAGAATACCACCAGTATGCAGACCAAAAAAAACCTTGAACAATAAAGCTTTCATTTACAAAACAGCTTCACCTGTTGTAATTTTTTTAAAGTAAACCCGTAACAAATAAAGGCTCTTAAACTGAGGCCCCCTTTCCCTCTCCAGGTTAGAGGAGATAGTTCACTGAACTGGTTCCAAAATAACATCTGTGTCTTAAGAGCCATGAAGACACCCCCCCCCCCCCCCCCCCCCCCCCATATCCAGGGCCTCCCAGCACCCCCCCCCCCCCCCTAACTGTGGTGCCCCCCCTATCCCATCTGTGTAGTGCCACTGTACACGGTCATCCTCCACATCACCCGGCGCATCTTGAAACCAGACCCACACACACCCCCGATCTGGGTCCTGCCCGCTGCAATGCTACACACACACACTCACGTACACACACACACACACACACACCACAGCAGTGTAACACTACACCAGCTTCGGAGCCGCTGTCCTGCTTGGTTGTATTTGCAGAAGCCTGTATACTGTTACTGTGTTCATGTGAGCAGGGGCGTCATGTGACACACGCTCCTGTGTGTGTGTGTTGGTGTGTGTGTGTCTGTGTGTTGGTGTGTGTGTGTGTCTGTTGGGGTGTGTGTGTCTGTGTGTGTATGCCTGCTCTCTTTATTTGCTGGTCTTTCTGTGTGTGTGTGATCCAGGTGTGTAAACGTCATCCAGATAATCCAACACTAATCCTTGTGACGCTGTATCAGGTACGATCCTTCCACCTTCCACTGGGTCACACACACACTATGATCCCACCTTCCACTGGGTCACACACACACTATGATCCTACCTTCCACAGGGTCACACACACACTATGATCCTACCTTCCACTGCGTCACACACACACTATGATCCTACCTTCCACAGGGTCACACACACACTATGATCCTACCTTCCACAGGGTCACACACACACTATGATCCCACCTTCCACTGGGTCACACACACACTATGATCCTACCTTCCACTGGGTCACACACACACTATGATCCTACCTTCCACTGGGTCACACACACACTATGATCCCACCTTCCACTGGGTCACACACACACTATGATCCCACCTTCCACTGGGTCACACACACACTATGATCCTACCTTTCACACACAGGCTGTTCTGACACAAGATTTACCATCTCTTCTCCTCACTCTTGACTCTGTTGTGTAACATCAGTACTGTAGAACTATTGAATAACTTGATAGGAGAACCTGCAGGCTCTAAAGTTTGGTCATGTTAGTGTGGAGGGGAGTGGAGGGGAGGGGAGTGGGGAGTGGAGGGGAGGGGAGTGGAGGGGAGGGGAGTGGGGAGTGGAGGGGAGGGGAGTGGAGGGGAGTGGAGGGGAGGGGAGTGGAGGGGAGGGGAGTGGGGGGGGAGGGGAGTGGGGAGTGGAGGGGAGGGGAGGGGAGGGGAGGGGAGTGGAGGGGAGTGGAGGGGAGGGGAGTGGAGGGGAGTGGAGGGGAGGGGAGGGGAGAGGGGTGTGGAGGGGAGGGGAGGGGAGTGGGGGGGAGGGGAGTGGAGGGGAGTGGAGGGGAGGGGAGAGGGGTGTGGAGGGGAGGGGAGTGGGGGGAGGGGTCATTGGTGAGGGGGTTGACTGGGTTGCAGATGTCCACAGAGTAAACAGATATGGAGGATGGGGAGGAGGGGGGGAGGTGAGGAGTAACAGGTGGAAAGAGGGAGGGACGCAGAGAGAGGCGGAGGAGGGAGAGAGAGAGAGGAGGAGGAGAGAGAGAGGAGGAGGAGGGGAGAGAGGAGGAGGAGGGGAGAGAGAGAGGTGTATTTAAGATGCGCTTCGTCTTGACCTCCACACCAGTCTTTGCTTGTCGTTTCTTTATCCTAACAGCCCAGCAGCCAACACTCACCCTCTGCTCAGGTAAGACAGAGAGTATGGGAGAGAGGATGAGGGAGAGGGGGGTGAGGGAGGGTGAGGGGGGGAGGGTTGTGGGTCCTTAAGAAACAGCGGCAGCTGATTGTTGCATTGTTTACATAGCTGTGGGTTCTCTAGAGCTGCGAGAAGATAGTTTATCTTCCTGTCTGTGTGTGTGTCTTTTTGGCTGCATGTTCAGACTCTAAAAAACACTCTGCCTGCCTCTCAGTCACCTTCCCTCCTCTCTCCTCCTCCACTTCTGCTCCTGCTCAGACCTCCCAGAGGTCCTACTGGAGGTCGGGTCTCTAACCCTGATCCTCCAGAGACTTCCTGGGGATCAGACAGAATGAAGAGATACCTGGAGAGGAGCAGGTGGTCACACCTGTGTCCTGGGTTACAAGGTGTTACACCTGTCCCGTTCTCATCATCCTCCTCCTCCTGCCCTCCTGCTCTCCTCTTCTCCCCCATTCCTCCTCTCCTCCACCTTCTCTTCCTCCTCCTCCTGCTCTCCTCCTCTCCTCCTCCTCCTCCTCTCCTCTTCCTCATCTCCCCCTCCTCCACCTTCTCTTCCCTCCTCCTCCTCTCTTCCTCCTCTCATCTCCTCCTCTCCTCCTCCTCTCCTCCTCTCCTCCCCCTCCTCCTCCTCCTCTCATCTCTTCCTCTCCTCCTCCTCCTCCTCCTCTCCTCCTCCTCCTCTCATCCCCCTCCTCCTCCTCCTCTCCCCCTCCTCCTCCTCTTCCTCCTCTCATCTCATCTCAGTTCACCCTGAACTGCTCTGCATGTTTCACCAGTTTAGAGTTTCACTCTTATCAGCTCACATTTCCTGGGAGTCACTCTCACTGGATATCTCTCATGTGTGAGAGGGTGTGTGTGTGTATGTGTGTGAGGGTGTGTGTGTGTGTCTGCACGTGTATGTGTGAGAGGGTGTGTGTGTCTGCATGTGTATGTGTGTGAGGGTGTGTGTGTCTGCATGTGTATGTGTGAGAGGGTGTGTGTGTCTGCATGTGTATGTGTGAGAGGGTGTGTGTGTCTGCATGTGTATGTGTGTGAGGGTGTGTGTGTCTGCATGTGTATGTGTGTGAGGGTGTGTGTGTCTGCATGTGTATGTGGGAGAGGGTGTGTGTGTCTGCCTGTGTATGTGTGAGAGGGTGTGTGTGTGTGCGTGAGGGCAGTGATGGTTTCTCCTGTTGTGCAGTGTTTGGTGGTCTCTCTCTGGTCTCTCTCTGGTCTCTCTCTTGTCTCTCTGGTCTCTCTATGGTCTCTCTCTGATCTCTCTCCTGGTCTCTCTCTGGTCTCTCTCTGGTCTCTCTCTGGTCTCTCTCTGGTCTCTCTCTGGTCTCTCTCTTGTCTCTCTGGTCTCTCTATGGTCTCTCTATGGTCTCTCTATGGTCTCTCTCTGATCTCTCTCCTGGTCTCTCTCTGATCTCTCTCCTGGTCTCTCTCTGGTCTCTCTCTGGTCTCTCTCTGGTCTCTCTCCTGGTCTCTCTCTGGTCTCTCTCTGGTCTCTCTCTGGTCTCTCTCCTGGTCTCTCTCATGGTCTCTCTCATGGTCTCTCTCCTGGTCACTCTCTGGTCTCTTTCTGGTCTCTTTCTGGTCTCTCTCTGGTCTCTCTCCCTGGTCTCTCTCTGGTCTCTCTCTGGTCTCTCTCTCTGGTCTCTCTCTCTGGTCTCTCTCTCTGGTCTCTCTCTGGTCTCTCTCTGGTCTCTCTCTGGTCTCTCTCTCTCTGGTCTCTCTCTGTTCTCTTTCTGGTCTCTCTCTGGTCTCTCTCTGGTCTCTCTCTGGTCTCTCTCTAGTCTCTCTCTGGTCTCTCTCTGGTCTCTCTCTCTCTGGTCTCTCTCTGGTCTCTCTCTGGTCTCTCTCTGGTCTCTCTCTCTCTGGTCTCTCTCTGTTCTCTTTCTGGTCTCTCTCTGGTCTCTCTCTGGTCTCTCTCTGGTCTCTCTCTAGTCTCTCTCTGGTCTCTCTCTGGTCTCTCTCTGGTCTCTCTCTCTGGTCTCTCTCTCTGGTCTCTCTATGGTCTCTTTCTGGTCTCTCTCTGGTCTCTCTCTGGTCTCTCTCTGGTCTCTCTCTGGTCTCTCTCCTGGTCTCTCTTATGGTCTCTCTCATGGTCTCTCTCCTGGTCACTCTCTGGTATCTCTCTCTGTTCTCTCTCTGGTCTCTTTCTGGTCTCTCTCTGGTATCTCTCTGGTCTCTCTCTGGTCTCTCTCTCTGGTCTCTTTCTGGTCTCTCTCTGGTCTCTCTCTGGTCTGCAGTGTGTGATGGTCTCTCTCTGGTCTCTCCGCAGCATGTCGATGCCTAACTCTGAAAACACGTCCACTCTGGAGAACGCCATGCAGCTGATGATCCAGACGTTCCACAAGTACTCTGGGAATGAGGGTGATAAGTACACCCTGAGCAGGGCGGAGCTGAAGGAGATGCTAACCCAGGAACTGGGGAACTACCTGGGGGTAGGGGCTCACCTGAGACACACACACCTGAGACACACACACCTGAGACACACACACACCTGAGACACACACACACCTGAGACACACACACCTGAGACACACACACCTGAGACACACACACACCTGAGACACACACACACCTGAGACACACACACCTGAGACACACACACCTGAGACACACACACACCTGAGACACACACACCTGAGAAACACACACCTGAGACACACACACCTGAGACACACACACCTGAGACACACACACACCTGAGACACACACACACCTGAGACACACACACCTGAGACACACACACCTGAGAAACACACACACCTGAGACACACACACCTGAGACACACACACCTGAGACACACACACCTGAGAAACACACACACCTGAGAAACACACACACCTGAGACACACACACACCTGAGACACACACACCTGAGAAACACACACACCTGAGAAACACACACACCTGAGAAACACACACACCTGAGAAACACACACACCTGAGACACACACACACCTGAGACACACACACACACGCACATGTATGCTTACATACACACGTTCATACACATTCACACAGTACAGTACACGTCCAAACAATACGTAAGCTTCTAACACACTTGTCTGTGTGTGTGTGTGTGTGTACAGAATGCCCAGGATAAAGAGGCGGTGGATAAGGTGATGGGAGACCTGGACTCTAATAATGATGGGGAGGTTGACTTTACTGAGTTCATCATCCTAGTTGGAGCTCTAACTGTCGCCTGCAACGACTTCTTCTTAGAGTTCAACGAGAAGGAAAAGAAGTGAACACACACCTGCACATGCTAGAGCACACACTCACAAACACACACTCACAAACACACAAACACACACACACACACCTGAGGAGAGTAAACGAGTGTGTGTGTGTATTTCTGTGGACTGTCTTCTGAAACCAAATCAAACTGTAATTATTCCAGAGTGAAAATACGCAGATTTTAGGTTAACATCAATAACAGTCATTTTTGAATATGTGAATATACGATATTAAATATATCTCTCTTGCTTTTCATTAATTTTGTAGCTTCTTTTTTTCTTCGTTCGTGGTTAAACTGTTTCCTTCTCGATGAAATAAACATGACATTTAATCCACCGTTGGTTTGAGTGCTGTTTTGATCCAGTGTGTGAGTGTGTGGTGTTCGGATCAGATCCAGGATCTGATGCTGCTCCGCTGTGTGGCTCATCCTAACGGCAGGTCAGCCTCAGAACAGACCAGCGATCAGCCACAACCTGTTCTGTCCTTTATTGTTCCCTGACAGTTCACACTTTAACCGCTAGACAGCGGTGAACAGACACACGTCACGTGACGTCATCAGCTCAGCGTTCCTGCCTGCAAAACAGAAAAAAAACCTTCCTGTGTGCTCGAGCGTTTATCCAGGAATAATAATATTATTAATAATAATCTAATAATAATCTGACAGATTAAGAGTAACAAACATCATCCAGGTTTGAACAATCCGCAGTAAAGTGAGTTTTACTGCTGCAGGTCAACCGCATGAACCTGTTTACGTTGTTAACTTTTAACGGTCATGTTTTTTTTTTTATTCAAATATTTTAATCCTAAATCCTCCTAAAATAAACCAATGATTTATTAATTAGTCAGTTAAATGTATTCACATTGTACCCATTGTAATATGTATACTGTATACGGGACTGCCCCGACCTATATCAACTCTCTCCTCCAGCCCTATACCCCCACCCGCCACCTACGGTCATCTGCTGACAACCGTCTAGTGGTACCTCCCCCTCAGGAGCGCCAGAG
Organism: Protosalanx chinensis; assembly: GCA_030340685.1. Lineage (NCBI taxonomy): Eukaryota > Metazoa > Chordata > Actinopteri > Osmeriformes > Salangidae > Protosalanx > Protosalanx chinensis. The sequence goes on along the minus strand of CM059322.1, from coordinate 16,229,093 downwards.
CGCAACACAAACTCCTCCACTGCCTGGCTCCCCAATGGTGGAATCAACTCCCGACCTCCATCAGAAGCACGGACTGCCTTCCAACCTTCAAAAGAAGGCTTAAAACTCACCTATTTAGAGAATTTAATGGCACTTAACAATAGCATGTCATTTCACCTGATCTAATGTATTATGTGTTGTATCTCTTGCTCTATATTCATAATCGCTGTGTTATGCATTTATAGTTCTTCCTTTGGCACTTATTGGTTCTCATGATGTATGATTCACGATCAAAAAATCCGACTGTGTTCGGGGTCTATCACGTTGCTTTGCTCAATGACTGATGCTCTTTGTAAAAGCTCTCTCTTGTAAGTCGCTTTGGATAAAAGCGTCTGCTAAATGAATAAATGTAAATGTAATGTAATGTAGCTACTATTCAAATTACTTTTGCTTTTAGCTTTACCACAAACTTTTTAAATTCTGCATCATAATCATAATGCTTTAAGATGTTTGCTTTAAAGCTTGAAAATGTAGAAGAATCTAGACAGACAGACTGACAGACTGACTGACAGACTGACTGACAGACAGACTGACAGACTGACAGACTGACAGACTAACAGACAGACGGACTGACAGACAGACTGACAGACAGACAGACTGACAGACAGACTGACAGACAGACTGACAGACATGTCAGCAGCATTAATATTGAAAAGACAGGAAATCTTTCTGTCTGTCCTGAGATTTAATGACAACTAGAACAGAGAATGAGTGTGTGTAGAATATGTGTGTGTGTGTGTGTAGGGGGGGGGGGGGGGTGTTGGAAGAAGACAGCAGAAACACAGCAGAAAGACAGCAGAAACAGTCTTAAACTGAACATACAACCTTTATTAGACTGGATGAGATGTGAATGGAACAGAGAGGGAGGGAGGGGAGGGAGGGGGGAGAGAGGGGGGAGTTTGACTCATCCTACCCTAGGGCTGCCCCCCTGCCCCTGGCCCCCTGCCCCTGGCCCCCTGCCCCTGGCCCCCTGCCCCTGGCCCCCTGCCCCTGGCCCCCTGCCCCTGGCCCCCTGGCCCCCTGCCCCTGGCCCCCTGGCCCCCTGGCCCCCCGGCCCCTCTCTCTTCTGCCGTGGTGGAGGAAGGTAGAGATGGACTGAGAGTGGAGGAACACAACTGCTACATGGAAGAGGGAAGTAGGTTGTTATTCTGATTAGAATAAATGACTGTACTGCATATACCCAGGGAGGGGGGGGGGGGGGGGGTGGAGGGGGGAGTGGCAGGGGGGAGGGGGGCAGGGGGGGGACAGGGTAAAGGGGGGGGGATAGAGTCAGGTGGGAGGAAAAAGCACAAACTGTGCAGTTACACATCATCACTACACACATTAGTTTTCTTCTCACAAGAACAAACGTTTCTCGGTCCTTTGATGTTCAGACGGCTGTGTTGTCTCACTGTAGAGTCTCACTGCAGAGTCTCACTGCAGAGTCTCACTGTAGAGTCTCACTGTAGAGTCTCACTGTAGAGTCTCACTGCAGAGTCTCACTGTAGAGTCTCACTGTAGAGTCTCACTGCAGAGTCTCACTGCAGAGTCTCACTGTAGAGTCTCACTGTAGAGTCTCACTGTAGAGTCTCACTGCAGAGTCTCAGTGCAGAGTCTCACTGTAGAGTCTCACTGTAGAGTCTCAGTGCAGAGTCTCACTGTAGAGTCTCACTGTAGAGTCTCACTGTAGAGTCTCACTGCAGAGTCTCACTGTAGAGTCTCACTGTAGAGTCTCACTGCAGAGTCTCACTGTAGAGTCTCACTGTAGAGTCTCAGTGCAGAGTCTCACTGTAGAGTCTCACTGTAGAGTCTCACTGTAGAGTCTCACTGTAGAGTCTCACTGTAGAGTCTCACTGCAGAGTCTCACTGTAGAGTCTCACTGTAGAGTCTCACTGTAGAGTCTCACTGTAGAGTCTCACTGTAGAGTCTCACTGCAGAGTCTCACTGTAGAGTCTCACTGCAGAGTCTCACTGTAGAGTCTCACTGTAGAGTCTCACTGTAGAGTCTCACTGTAGAGTCTCACTGCAGAGTCTCACTGTAGAGTCTCACTGCAGAGTCTCACTGTAGAGTCTCACTGTAGAGTCTCACTGGGACCTCCATGTTGGCTCAACATGTCAGTTTCCTCTGGGCTGGCTGAATCTACACTAACATCACTGCAACTGGAGCCTTTGGCTCCCACTGCTACACTACATAGAGCAGAGAGAATCTCCCCTGGATCCTATTACTGTCAACTAATCTCCCCCCCCCCCTCTCTCTCTCTCTATACTTCTACACATTGTGTTTGTCTTGTACAGGTTTCATCTCCTTCTAGAATCGTACAATATTTCACTGCAGCAGATCCTCTCCAGCAGGTTAAGATCCCTTTAGGGCGAAACATATAGAGAAATCATAATAATATATACTCAATGCTATACTGTGATAATCTGCTATATGATGTGATCAGATATATTGTAGTATCAGTTCCAGTATCAGTAATGATGTTTCTGAAGGAGACATAGATGAACCTTTAAACTGTCTCCTGCAGCTTGTTTCTGATTGGCTCACATTGTCATCAATCAAGGTTTTCTTGTTAAGTCGGTGAAGTGGGCGGTTGGAGGCGGGCCATGTGTGAGTCAGCCAGTTAGAGGAGGAGGAGCTCTGAGGGGGGAGGAGTTCTGAAGGGGGAGGAGCTCTGAGGGAGTAGGGGATCTGAGGGGGGAGGGGCTTTGAAGGGGGAGCTCAGGCCACACCTCCTCTCCAGGAGCGATACGATGTCCTTTTTTTTGCAAAAGAGTTAATATAAAAGGCGGCTAGCCTCTTCCTGTTCCAAAGACCCATGTTCCCCTTGTCCTGCTGAGCTGATTGGTTGGGGGAGCTGTCCATCAGGGTTGCTGGGTGCCTGTGATTGGTCAGCCGGACGTGCTGGTGATGGTCTTGGCGGTGTAGTTCTGGAACAGTGGCTGCAGGAACATGCCCACGGTCCCAAACACACACACAAACACAAAGATCCAGAGGAACAGCCGATCGATCACCATGGCAACGTACTTCCAGTCCTCGCTCACCTGTGGGTCAGGAGAAGGGGGGGTCACAATCTGAATACTGGTTACACAACGCCCCCCCCCCCTTCTCACCCACTCAGAGAGGTCTCAGGTTAATATGAATAGAGATTGGATTCAGCCACACAGCTCTGATGAGGTCTGACATGGGAGGAGGAGGGGAGGAGGAGGAGGGGAGGAAGATGAGAGTAGGAGAGGAGGAGGGGAGGAGGAGGAGGGGAAAGCAAGAGCAGTGATAGGGAGAAGGCAGGAGGGCTTAAAACCAGTTGGCATGGCGACAAAGGCGGTAACTATGGAGATCATGGATGGAATTACGCTGGGCTGCTAAGTCTCTGCCCAAGTTCTTTCATTGCATCGAGAGAGACTGAAAGGAGAGAGAGAGAGAGCGACAGAGAGAGAGAGAGAGAGAGACAAAGAGAGAGAGACAGAGAGAGAGAGAGACAAAGAGAGAGAGACAAAGAGAGACAGAGAGACAAAGAGAGAGAGACAGAGAGAGAGAGACAGAGAGAGACAAAGAGAGAGAGAGAGACAAAGAGAGAGAGAGAGTATGCCCAGAGGTATTTGATGCAGAGAGACCCTGCATAAGACCCTGTACATCAGATCAGGGTGTGTGTGTGTAGGGTGTGCAGGTGTGTGTGTGCAGGGTTTATGTGTGCAGGGTGTGTGTGTGCAGTGTGTGTGTGCATGTGTGTGTGTGTAGGGTGTGTGTGCAGTGTGTGTGTGCATGTGTGTGTAGGGTGTGTGTGTGTGCAGTGTGTGTGTGCAGTGTGTGTGTGCAGTGTGTGTGCAGTGTGTGTGCAGGGTGTTCAGGTGCTGCTGGACACAGATACTCACACTCTGGTCGTCATCTTCACTCTTCATGTGGTTAGCAATGAAGCGGACCCCATCAACAGCCTCGTCAAATCCAGGACAGGCCTGCCCCAGCAGGGCCTGTGTCAGGGCAGGGCCCGCCCCCCCAGCCTGCTTCCCCCTGGGAGGGTTCCCTGCACCCCCCTCCCGCCCCTCCCTCACCCCATTCAGCCCGTCCATCGACCCCCCTCCCCCGGCGCCCCCCAGCTCCCCCCCAAACTGCTTGACGGAGGCCCTGTTCACGTAGCAGGTACAGGGGTCGCTGTTCTCCTTGCCGAACACCCCAGCGGCCCCCCCTCCGGCCCCCCCACCTCCCTTCAGACCCAGCCCCACCATCAGCCCCCCGGCCTCGGACCCCCGGCCCCCTTCCCTCTGCTCCTGGGCCCTCCGGCGCTGGCGGAGCCTCTGGCGCTCGCAGTTGTTCCTGGGCTGTCTCATGAACAGCAGAGCAGGGAGCTTGTTGAGGAACACCAGCTTGACCCAGGGGGGCATGGTGTGGGTGGTGGGGGAGCGGTGGTGCACGTTTAGCACGCACACGCTGGTCACGATGGAGAAGGTCACCAGCACCATGGTGAACATCAGGTACTTCCCCACCAGCGGCACGTCCAGAGAGGTGGGCGGGACGATCTTGGAGATGAGCAGCAGGAACACGGTGAGAGCCAGCAGCACAGAGATGCACAGGGTCATCTTCTCCCCACAGTCAGAGGGCAGGTAGAACACCAGGATGGCCAGGGAGGTGATGAGGACGCAGGGGATGATCAGGTTGATGGTGTAGAACAGCGGCTTCCTCCTGATGATGAAGTCGTAGGTGATGTCTACGTAGGTGGGGTCAGCTGGGTTCTCGTTGCGGCGGCCGGGCAGGGCGATGATGTCCCACTCCCCGCTGGGCGTGAAGTCGTCCATGCTGGCCACGTCCGTACGCAGCACCAGGTCGATCTCCGTGCGGTCGTAGGTCCAGGAGCGGAAGCGCATGGTGCAGTTCTGCTGGTCGAAGGGGAAGTGTTTCACCTCGATCTTGCAGGCTGACTTGTAGATGGCTGGAGGCAGCCAGAAGATGCTGCCATCGTGAGAGACCACAGCGTTGGAGTAGAACGACACCTCGTACATCCCATCAGCGCTGGGGGGAGGTGGGGGGGAGGGGGGGAGGAGGGGGGGGGAGGGAGGGGGGAGGGAGGGAGGGGGGAGGTAGGCGGGAGAGAGCAGCACAGATCAGATCTTATAGGTTCCTTATAGACAGACACAGCACTGTAACAGGGACAGTTAAAGCTAAAGACACAGCACTGTGACAGGGGCAGTTAGAGCTACAGACACAGCACTGTGACAGGGACAGTTAGAGCTACAGACACAGCACTGTGACAGGGACAGTTAGAGCTACAGACACAGCACTGTGACAGGGGCAGTTAGAGCTACAGACACAGCACTGTGACAGGAACAGTTAGAGCTACAGACACAGCACTGTGACAGGGGCAGTTAGAGCTACAGACACAGCACTGTGACAGGAACAGTTAGAGCTACAGACACAGCACTGTGACAGGGACAGTTAGAGCTACAGACACAGCACTGTGACAGGGACAGTTAGAGCTACAGACACAGCACTGTGACAGGGGCAGTTAGAGCTACAGACAGCACTGTGACAGGAACAGTTAGAGCTACAGACACAGCACTGTGACAGGGGCAGTTAGAGCTACAGACACAGCACTGTGACAGGAACAGTTAGAGCTGAAGACACAGCACTGTGACAGGGACAGTTAGAGCTACAGACACAGCACTGTGACAGGGACAGTTAGAGCTACAGACACAGCACTGTGACAGGAACAGTTAGAGCTACAGACACAGCACTGTGACAGGGGCAGTTAGAGCTACAGACACAGCACTGTGACAGGGACAGTTAGAGCTACAGACACAGCACTGTGACAGGAACAGTTAGAGCTACAGACACAGCACTGTGACAGGGGCAGTTAGAGCTACAGACACAGCACTGTGACAGGGACAGTTAGAGCTACAGACACAGCACTGTGACAGGGACAGTTAGAGCTACAGACACAGCACTGTGACAGGGACAGTTAGAGCTACAGACACAGCACTGTGACAGGGACAGTTAGAGCTACAGCTGAACATCAGTGTTCAGTTACAGTCACAGAGATGCAGTGAGTCAGCCTCAGTCACCTGAGCTGTTCAGGAAGCAGGGCTGTATGTGTGTGTGTGGTGTGTGTGTGTGTGTGTGTGTGTGAGGGCACAGGTAAGCCAGGGTGTGGGCAGAGGTGTGTGTGAGGGGTTGCAGGTGAACCTCAGGGATATTTAGTCAGACTAAGATGGAAGAAGTGAAACAGGAGAAGGTCACACTGATCCCAGAGAGCTGATTGGATCGTTTACATACAAACCAGACACACTTTTTCCATGAACATCAGCTGAGGTCTGACCTGGAAGCAGTTTACATCACTCACTGTCCAGCATGATGGATAGGAAACAAGAAGCTCTATAGGCTGGGTGTCTAAATAAAGGTTCATCTAAATAGACTGGGTCTATATATAGGCTGAGTCTATATATAGGCTTGGCGTCTATATAGGCTGGGTGTCTATATAGGCTGGGTCTATATATAGGCTGGGTCTCTCCTATAGACTCCCAGGGGGGAGGAGAGGGGGAGGAAAGGGGGAGGAGGTGTGTGGTGTCAGGGGGTGTAGGTGACAGTAGGCATGTTCATTCATGCGTGACGGACATGCAACATTCCCCCTCTGTGAGCTGTCACACTGGGAGGAGGGGGGGCAGGGGGGACAGGTCACTATAGGGGAGAGAGAGTGTGTGTGTGAGTGTGTATGTACGTGTGTGTGTGAGTGTGTGTGTGTGTGTGTGTGTAAGGGAGAGAGTGTGTGTGTGTGTGAGTGTGTGTGTGAGGGGAGAGAGTGTGTGAGAGGAGAGAGTGTGTGTGTGAGGGGACAGAGTGTGTGTGTGTGTGAGGGGACAGAGTGTGACTCACTTGTTGTACAGCACCACGTCAGGAAGCCAGATGTGTTTTGAAGGCAGTCTGACCTTCAGCATTCCATCAAAGTCCTCTGGAGCCCAGGTCAGACGATAATCCTGCCACTCCTGCACCAATCACAACACTGGGTCAAATCTCTCTAGTAATATTTGTGTGTGAACTGTATGTGTGTGTATTGTGTGTGTGTCTGTGTACTTTGTCTGTCTGTGTGTGTCTGTGTGTGTCTGTGTGCTGTGTCTGTGTGTGTCTGTGTGTGCTGTGTCTGTGTGTGCTGTGTGTGCTGTGTCTGTGTGTGTCCTCTGAGCTGTGCTGAGTGGGTAAGGGGCTAACCCTAACCTAACAGATCCTGTTGATGACTCATCTATGAGGGGGAGTCTTCGCCATGCCGGCACCATGGCGATGACGGGTTATTATGGTCTGTTGTGAGGGATAAACGTCTCTGTGTCAGATGTCCTTGGATTCTCTGTCTCCTGTGTGGAGGTCAGAAACCATGATGCCCTCCTGTCACCTACTGACACACAGTGAATATCTGACTCTGCTGTGTCTCTCTGCTGTGTCTCTGCTGTGTCTCTCTGCTGTGTCTCTGCTGTGTCTCTGCTGTGTCTCTCTGCTGTGTCTCTGCTGTGTCTCTGCTGTGTCTCTGCTGTGTCTCTCTGCTGTGTCTCTGCTGTGTCTCTCTGCTGTGTCTCTGCTGTCTCTCTGCTGTGTCTCTGCTGTGTCTCTCTGCTGTGTCTCTGCTGTGTCTCTGCTGTGTCTCTGCTGTGTCTCTGCTGTGTCTCTGCTGTGTCTCTGCTGTGTCTCTCTGCTGTGTCTCTGCTGTGTCTCTCTGCTGTGTCTCTGCTGTGTCTCTCTGCTGTGTCTCTGCTGTGTCTCTGCTGTGTCTCTCTGCTGTGTCTCTGCTGTGTCTCTGCTGTGTCTCTGCTGTGTCTCTCTGCTGTGTCTCTGCTGTGTCTCTCTGCTGTGTCTCTGCTGTCTCTCTGCTGTGTCTCTGCTGTGTCTCTCTGCTGTGTCTCTGCTGTGTCTCTGCTGTGTCTCTCTGCTGTGTCTCTGCTGTGTCTCTGCTGTGTCTCTGCTGTGTCTCTCTGCTGTGTCTCTGCTGTGTCTCTCTGCTGTGTCTCTGCTGTGTCTCTGCTGTGTCTCTCTGCTGTGTCTCTCTGCTGTGTCTCTCTGCTGTGTCTCTGCTGTGTCTCTGCTGTGTCTCTGCTGTGTCTCTTCTGTGTCTCTCTGCTGTGTCTCTCTGCTGTGTCTCTGCTGTGTCTCTGCTGTGTCTCTGCTGTGTCTCTCTGCTGTGTCTCTGCTGTGTCTCTCTGCTGTGTCTCTCTGCTGTGTCTCTCTGCTGTGTCTCTGCTGTGTCTCTGCTGTGTCTCTCTGCTGTGTCTCTGCTGTGTCTCTGCTGTGTCTCTCTGCTGTGTCTCTGCTGTGTCTCTGCTGTGTCTCTCTGCTGTGTCTCTGCTGTGTCTCTGCTGTGTCTCTCTGCTGTGTCTCTCTGCTGTGTCTCTGCTGTGTCTCTGCTGTGTCTCTGCTGTGTCTCTGCTGTGTCTCTGCTGTGTCTCTCTGCTGTGTCTCTCTTTGCTGTGTCTCTCTCAGCTGTGACATTACATCCAGACTCAGGTTGCCAGCTGGGTCATCCAGCCCTACATAGAGCTTCCACAGCTGTGTGTGTGTGTGTGTGTGTGTGTGTGACTGAGTGAGCGTGTGAGTGTGTGTGTGTGTATGTGCACAGGTGAGTGTGTGTGTGTTTACCTGCCTGGCTACACAGGACCCCAGCTGTGAACAGCCAGACCCTGAACATTCAGACCAGAGAAGGACCCAGCCTCCTCCATCCCAGCACCAGATCAGACAGGGGGGAGAGGGGGGAGGAGGAGGGGGGAGGAGGAGGAGGAGGGGGAGGAGGAGAAGGAGGAGGAGGGGGGGAGGAGGGGAGGAGGGGAGGAGGGGGAGAAGCTCACCTGCGTTAACCAGACGTTGGTGGTCATGATCTGCTCTCTCTCATGCTGTGGGGACACAAGGAGACAGCTGTCAGACAGGCAGACAGGCAGACAGGCAGACAGGCAGACAGGCAGACAGGTAGGCAGACATAAAGGCTGAGAGATGGGCAGAGAGACAGGCAGTGAGACAAACAGACAGAGAGACCGGCAGAGACAGACAGACAGATAGACAGACTATCTCACCACGCTGATAAGCTGAGCTAGTGAAACCATAAGTTGGACTGTCACCAACTCAGAGCCATTGGTCGCCGGTCGGATCAATTTATTATAGTGGGCGGGGTTTAGCAGGTGCTCCACCAATCGCTCTTCTGTATCCGCCCCCAGACTGCCTGTAAAGACAAATGAAAATCAGGTATTAGAAAGTCACCTGTCTACCGAACAGATGTGATTGCGTAAACTTTCTAACTTCAGGAATGTTCTGGCCTATTTTGTTTCCTTAGAATTAGTTTATTCTTATTTTTTACCATTAAACTCTGTCCAGCCGGTCCACACACACTGTCCACACACACTGTCCACACACACTGTCCACACACACTGTCCACACACACTGTCCACACACACTGTCCACACACACTGTCCACACACACTGTCAGACACCCATGCTAGTTTCTCTGTGTGTCTTCCAGGTGACTTGAGCTTGTCTGCTAACACATGCTAACTGTGTGAGCATCAAGCAGACTGACTGCATTACTGATCTGCTGGAGAACGTTAGCACAGCTTCCTCCAGTCAACTGAGATCATCTGACATGATCCGTATGAGTCAAGGGGGAGGAGGAGATCCCCCCAGCAGAGCTGGGCAGGGGGGGTGGGGTGGGGGGGGGGGGGGGGGGGGCTGGGAGGGGGAAGATCTCATCTCTTTTACTCACTCCTGTTTTATGCTCACTATCTCTCCTCATACCTCCCTCTCTCCCTCCTCGCTCTCCCCCTCCTCTCCCTCTTTCTCCCTCCTTACCCGCCCCCCCTCTTTCTCTCCCTTCTTCCCCCTCTCTCTCTCTCTGGGAGCTGCATGTTGCTCATTGAACAGGAACGATGGCTTTAGTGGCTGGATCAATGAAGACTCTAATCATGCCCCATAACCCCCCCTCCCCTCACACGCTCCTTCCCTCCCTCCCTCCTTCCCTCCCTCCCTCCCTCCTCTCCTCTCTCTTCTGTCTCCATCTCTCCATGACTTGTCTCTACTTCTCTCCATATTGCTGTTGTCATCAGACCTGCAGCCAGCCTGTGTGTGTGTGTGTGCGTGTGTGTGCAGGTGTGTGCGCCCGTGTGTGTGTGTACTCGCTTCCTGTCAGGTGATGTTTGCTCAGCCTCTGTACTGGTGCCCTCTGTAAATGGCCCATGTAGATTTATGGATGCTTGATGTGTTGTAAGAGAGAGTGTGTGTGTGTGTGTGTGTGTGCACGCCTGCCTCATCTCATAAATAATGTGCATAGTCCTCTAACAAAACAGCGTACATCCGATCAATGCTCATCACCGCGGTAACACAGCTACATCTCAGCATGCTGTCACGTCACCGCGGTAACACAGCTACATCTCAGCATGCTGTCACGTCACCGCGGTAACACAGCTACATCTCAGCATGCTGTCACGTCACCGCGGTAACACAGCTACATCTCAGCATGCTGTCACGTCACCGCGGTAACACAGCTACATCTCAGCATGCTGTCACGTCACCACGGTAACACAGCGACACCAGAGCATGCTGTCACATCACCACGGTAACACAGCGACACCAGAGCATGCTGTCACGTCACCACGGTAACACAGCGACACCAGAGCATGCTGTCACCTCCTATACTGGTGTAGATCCTCTAACTAACATGCTTATCTCTGCTCCTCCTCTCTCCACCTGCTGCCCTGCATCCAGATATCTCTCACTCAATCCTCTAACCACTCAGACGCTCCCTATCTCTACATCCTCCCTCCATTACCTCTCTCTCTCTTTCTTTGTCTCCCTCCCTCTCTGTCTCCCTCTCTGTCTCCCTCTCTGTCTCCCTCTCTGTCTCCCTCTCTCCCTGCAGCTTGTGAGGACACACAGGCATCAGATCAGCGGACAGAAGCTAATGGATAGACCCAGTGTTAAAGGCACACACACACACACACATTTACATGTAAGTCATTTAACAGAGGCTCTTATCCAGAGCGACTTGCAGCAAGTGCAGGGAAATTCCCCCCTGTGGCAAGTAGGGTGAAGTGCTTTGCCCAAGGACACACCATGATGTTGGCACAGCCTGGGTTCGAACCGGGAAGCTTGTGATTACCAGCCCGACTCCCTGACTCAGCCACACATGCATACACACCCATACGCTCTTCCAGAGGAGTGAGATGAGGACAGAAAGATCATCCAGAGTTCTAACCCTGATCTGTATGTACCCAGCATCCCAGGGAGGTGGAGGCAGGAAGGGTGTGTCTGTCCCCCTGTGACTGCTCCTGCTGCCTTGAGAGGCTCTCTGGACACAACAGGAAGCTTTCATGCTCAAATATTGTAATAAATCAATAAGAGCGAGGCAGGAGGAAGGGCTGGGAGTCTGCAGGTGAGGCTGGGAGGCAGGAGGAGAGGCTGGGAGGCAGGAGGAGAGGCTGGGAGGCAGGAGGAGAGGCTGGGAGGCAGGAGGAGAGGCTGGAAGGCAGGAGGAGATGGCTGGGAGGCAGGAGGAGAGGCTGGGAGGCAGGAGGAGAGGCTGGGAGGCAGGAGGAAAGGCTGGGAGTCTGCAGGAGAGGCTGGGAGGCAGCAGGGGAGGCTGGGAGGCAGCAGGAGAGGCTGGGAGGCAGCAGGAGAGGCTGGAAGGCTGCAGGGGAGGCTGGGAGGCTGCAGGGGAGGCTGGGAGGCAGCAGGAGAGGCTGGAAGGCTGCAGGGGAGGCTGGGAGGCTGCAGGGGAGGCTGGGAGGCAGCAGGGGAGGCTGGGAGGCAGGAGGAGAGGTTGGGAGGCTGCAGGGGAGGCTGGGAGGCTGCAGGGGAGGCTGGGAGGCTGCAGGGGAGGCTGGGAGGCAGTCAGCCAGACCCCAGTAAGAGGTGTTAGCATCGATCTTCTCTCACAACAGCTGCAGTCACACATAGAGCCAAAAACAAGCCATCACATCACAGGCCAGCCTGGACCAGCCCACATCACAGCACAGCACATCACTGTTGATCCACAACACCTGCTGAGGACAGACCTGAGGACAGACCTGAGGACAGACCTGAGGACAGACCTGAGGACAGACCTGAGGACAGACCTGAGGACAGACCTGCTGAGGACAGACCTGAGGACAGACCTGAGGACAGACCTGAGGACAGACCTGAGGACAGACCTGCTGAGGACAGACCTGAGGACAGACCTGAGGACAGACCTGAGGACAGACCTGAGGACAGACCTGAGGACAGACCTGAGGACAGACCTGCTGAGGACAGACCTGAGGACAGACCTGAGGACAGACCTGAGGACAGACCTGAGGACAGACCTGCTGAGGACAGACCTGAGGACAGACCTGAGGACAGACCTGAGGACAGACCTGAGGACAGACCTGAGGACAGACCTGAGGACAGACCTGCTGAGGACAGACCTGAGGACAGACCTGAGGACCGACCTGAGGACAGACCTGCTGAGGACAGACCTGAGGACAGACCTGAGGACAGACCTGAGGACAGACCTGCTGAGGATAGACCTGAGGACAGACCTGAGGACAGACCTGAGGACAGACCTGAGGACAGACCTGCTGAGGACAGACCTGAGGACAGACCAGCTGAGGACAGACCAGCTGAGGACAGACCTGAGGACAGACCTGCGGACAGACCTGAGGACAGACCTGCTGAGGACAGACCTGAGGACAGACCAGCTGAGGACAGACCTGAGGACAGACCTGCGGACAGACCTGAGGACAGACCTGAGGACAGACCTGCTGAGGACAGACCTGAGGACAGACCAGCTGAGGACAGACCTGAGGACAGACCTGCGGACAGACCAGCTGAGGACAGACCTGAGGACAGACCTGCTGAGGACAAACCTGCTGAGGACAAACCTGCTGAGGACAGACCTGAGGACAGACCTGAGGACAGACCTGAGGACAGACCAGCTGAGGACAGACCTGAGGACAGACCTGCGGACAGACCTGAGGACAGACCTGAGGACAGACCAGCTGAGGACAGACCTGAGGACAGACCTGCGGACAGACCTGAGGACAGACCTGAGGACAGACCTGAGGACAGACCTGAGGACAGACCTGAGGACAGACCTGCTGAGGACAGACCTGCTGAGGACAGACCTGCTGAGGACAGACCTGACAGACTCTGTCCTCCACTAGGACCCAGCAGTGTGTCTCTTCAGCTTGTTAACCATCAGAGTACCTCATCTCCATGAGATCCACTAGAGCTGCATGATAGAGTCTTACTGCTGCATTTACCAGCCATTACACTCTAAAGATAACGTATTGCTCATAACAGAGCTTATGGAGGAGAGGGAGGGGGGAGAGAGACATAGACAGACAGCCAGAGAGAGGGAGAGAGAGATGGTCATTACTGTAGCTGTGTGACTCCAGAGTACATTGCAGTGAATTGTGATCTAGGACTTATTTCTCCTAATAATCTCAGTCAGATGAACCATCATGTGTATTTGATTTGTTAGCCAGGCTGTGTGAAGCCAGTCCTATAGGCCCAGTACCCAGGGAGAAGCCAGTCCTATAGGCCCAGTACCCAGGGAGAAGCCAGTCCTAAAGGCCCAGTACCCAGGGAGAAGCCAGTCCTATAGGCCCAGTACCCAGGGAGAAGCCAGTCCTATAGGCCCAGTATCCAGGGAGAAGCCAGTCCTATAGGCCCAGTACCAGACAGGGAGAACTGAACCCTCTCCAGTGAGGAAGTATTCAGGCTGGGACCAGGGGTTTGGTCCACTTCAGAGGAGCTGTGTTCTCTAACCATGACAACATGGACTCAAGGTGAAAACGAACCGTGGACCTAGTTTATGAGGTAACACAGCACCAGTCTGAGGACGTCGCCATGGTTTCCTAACCTGTGCTGAGACACAGTAAAGGAACCAAACCTCTTAATGTTTCCTATCTGCTTCCTCCTCTTAAACACTTCAGAATCTCTGAAACGGCAGAACTCTCTAGCACACGATAATCTGTGCTGCTTCACTGTACGCACACACAAACAACACACACACACACACACACTACACACACTACACACACACCATACACACGTGACTGTTCTCACATCTCGTGCTGTAAAGGTTGCACTGCACACGCACAACATCTTAAAAGATGAACAACCTCTTCTACTAACGTGTTTAACACTCAACAGAGAGTGAAACACACCAGACACACAGTAAGAACAGAACTACTGTTAGTTAATGAGGAGAGTTAGTGGATCTCTTATCCAGAGAGACTGACAGTAAGTACAGGGACATTCCCCTCCTGAGACAAGTAGGGTGAAGTGTCTTGCCCAAGGACACAGCATCATGTTGGCACAGCTGGGAATCAAACTCGCAACCTTTTCCGATCACAAGCCCGGCACCTTAACCGCTGAGCCTCCTGACTCCCTCTGTGTTTGTCAAAAAGGTGTTGAAATGTCCTTGAGTGTCCTTGCATTGACACAGTGCAGACTCACACTCACTGTAAGTGTGTAAGTGTGCACGCTGTAGGGTGTGTGTGTGTGTGTGTGTGTGTGAGTGTGAGTGTGAGAGAGACAGAAACAGCACTAACGTATTGGGATCTAACGGATGGCGTGACTGTGTCTGAGACATGCATGCTGACCTGCACATGTATGTAGTTGTACACGTGTGCTCACTGTCATGCATGGTCTGTGTATGTATAAGTAATGTGCTCGTGCACTTACTGCATGTTTGAATTTTGAATCTGTAGGAATAACTGTAAAGTAACAGTGAGATACTGAACACCTGAATGTAATACAGAGATATGGCTGAATGTGTGTGGGTTCATGTGTGTGTGTGTGTGTGCGTGTGTGTGTGAGTGTGTGTGTGTGTGTGTGTGTGAGTGTGTGTGTGTGTGTGTGTGTATGTGTGGTGTGTGTGTGTGTGTGAGTGTGTGAGTGTGTGTGTGTGAGTGTGTGTATGTGTGGTGTGTGTGTGTGAGTGTGTGTGTGAGTGTGTGAGTGTGTGTGTGTGAGTGTGTGTGTGTGTGTGTGAGTGTGTGTGTGTGTGTGTGTGTGAGTGTGTGTGTGTGTGTGTGTGTGTGTGAGTGTGTGTGTGTGTGTGTGTGTGTGTGTGTGTGTGGTGTGTGTGTGTGTGTGGTGTGTGTGAGTGTGTGTGTGTGTGTGTGAGTGTGTGTGTGTGTGTGTGTGTGAGTGTGTGTGTGTGTGTGTGTGTGCGTGTGCATGTATGTATGTGTGTATTTGTCTAAGATGATAAATGGTCGGTTAGCTCAGAGACACAGAGCTCCGCCTCTCTCTGTCGCTCGTATTGATTGGCTGGAATAATAACACTCTTACAGATCAGCCAATCAGCTCCAGGGTACAGGCTCCCCTCTGGGCCAATCAGCTCCAGGGTACAGGCTCCCCTCTGGGCCAATCGGAGCAGCCATTAACTACTAATTAGAGGGCTGCTAATCAAGCAGAAAAACTCCAACAGCAGCACACACACTAACACACACACACACACACCTCAAACTACACACACTAACCCTGAAGACACTACACACACACACCTCAAACTACACACACTAACCCTGAAGACACTACACACACACACCTCAAACTACACACACTAACCCTGAAGACACTACACACACACACACCTCAAACTACACACACTAACCCTGAAGACACTACACACACACACACCTCAAACTACACACACTAACCCTGAAGACACTACACACACACACACACACACCTCAGACTACACACACTAACCCTGAAGACACTACACACACACACACCTCAAACTACACACACTAACCCTGAAGACACTACACACACACACACACACACACCTCAGACTACACACACTAACCCTGAAGACACTACACACACACACACCTCAGACTACACACACTAACCCTGAAGACACTACACACACACACACACACACACCTCAGACTACACACACTAACCCTGAAGACACTACACACACACACACACACACACCTCAGACTACACACAGCTGTACTCGTTCAGGATTTGAGAGCTCAGTAGTTTGTGAACAGAGTGAGACTGTCATCTGCAAAAGACTTTCACTTCAGCTGTCAACATTATCAATACACACATTATCATAGAGAACAATACATACATTATCATAGAGAACCAGCTAACTAAAGCATCCTGTTTTGACTGAGAAGCTTCTACAGGCAGGATGTGGGGGCAGAATCACACCCCCTGCAAAGATCTTAGTGAATAATTTAATATATGCATCTGCCTGCTGTAACATCTAAATGCATTCATCTTTGGCTCCAGGTTAAAGGTGCTCGCTGTTATTCCTATACGTGAATCATCTGCTGCTCTATGGAAGCACTGAAACAGCTTTGAAACAGTCATTAAACCTCTCTCTCCAGTCTCCGTCTAACCAGGTATCTCTCTCCTGCTCTCCTTCCAGATGGAGCAGTTCAGATGTAGAGCGGTATGATGACCCTCTGGCAGAGCCGCACAAAAGCGCAATGTTCGCATCATCACTCACCTCTCACAAAGAGCAGGCAGAGGGGCAGGCAGAGCGGCAGCGTCCAGAATCTCATCTCTGCTTCTCGTGC
>CM059322.1:16200653-16212055 GCA_030340685.1 Protosalanx chinensis | reverse complement strand
GATCGATTGAGAATGCCTGGCCTCCACTATAGCTCACGGTGTCCTGGCTCACCAAAGAGGCCACAGCACTCATACACTAATACAGGCACATGAGTACAACACACACACACACAGTAAATATGGAAGGCCACACATACACACTCACACACACAGTGAACTCTCTATTCACTTCCACTGCGTTCTTTGTCAAAGGTCTGACATAAATCAGACAGACAGCATCAGGGCAGGGGGGCGGGGGGGCGGGGGGGGGGGGGGGGGGGGCAGGAGGGCAGGGGGTGGCAGGAAGGCCGGGGGGGGCAGGAGGGCCGGGGGGGGGGGGGGGCAGGGGGGCTGCTGCAGAAACCTTTGGTCAGGGGAAGAAAGGGTCCACCATTATGATCCCTCTGTCTCTGTTGGGAGTCAGGTGGCTGAGCGGTTAGGGAGTTGGACTAGTAATCAGAACATTGCTGGTTCGAACCCCTGTTGTGCCAACATGACGTTGTGTCCTTGGGCAAGGCACTTCACTGGAACACACACACACACACACACACACACACACAGGAACAGGTGCAGGTTGAAAAGCACAGCTGCCTTCAGCTACCCAGACCCCGCCCCCATGTGCCCCGCCACCCCGTGCCCCGCCCCCCCTGTGCCCCACCCCCTGTGCCCCTCCCCCCTGTGCCCCGCCCCCCTGTGCCCCTCCCCCCTGTGCCCCGCCCCCCTGTGCCCCGCCCCCCCGTGCCCTGCCCCCTCTCACCTGGGCTTGTGTGTGTGTTGTGAAAGGGTGACCTTATTGCATCATATCCTGGTTCACCTCTCCGCTGTACAGATCACCTGAGGAGCTACACTGTGATTGGAGGAAACAGAGCGACGCCACGGGAACCAGGAAACTAGCTTCAGTCTGTCTCTCTCTCCCCCCTGGCCCCTGCCCTCCTCTCTCCCCCCTGGCCCTGCCCCCTCCTCTCTCCCCCCTGTCCCTGCCCTCCTCTCTCCCCCCTGGCCCTGCCCTCCTCTCTATCACCTTCACTGTCCATCATTCTGTCTGGATCTCTTCCTATAAGCACCCCTGTCGTCTAAAATCTGCCTAATCTCTCTCCAGGTCTCCTCACTCCACCTCCCTCTCTTCTTCCCTCTATGACTCCTCTCTCTTTCTCTCTCTCTCTGTCCCCTTCCTCTCTCTCTCTCTCTCTCCCTCTCTGTCCCCCCCTTCTCTCCCCCCCCTCTCTCTCTGTGTGTGTGAGGATGTGTTGTGAGACAGTCCTGGTGAGAGGGTGACTCTCTGACCCTCAGCTGCAGGTGGGGCTGACTGTGTGTGTGTGTGCGTGTGTGTGTGTGTGTGTGAAAGAATGTGTGTGCACCTATGCGTGTGTGAGAGTGTGTGTTCACCCATGTATGTGTGTGTTTTGTGTGTGTGCATGAATGTAGGTGTGTGATGGCTATCTGCCCTTCCACAGATAGGCAACCACTTTAAAGGGTGAAATGCATTCTGGGCCGTGATGGTGCATTATGGGAGTAAGTGGGCCTTTGGTGTCCGTTACAAAGAGGTTATAAAAACTGACTCTGCTACTGTCAGCAGACTGAGGCTTAGTGCTGTGATACACACACACAGACACACACACACACAGAGCGATACACACACACACACGCAGAGATACACACACACAGACACGCACACACACAGACACACACACACACACAGACACACAGACACACGCACACACACAGACACACACAGACACACACAAACACACACACACACACAGACACAGACACACACACACACTCACACACACACAGACACAGACACACACACACACACACACAGACACAGACACAGACACACACACACACACACAGACACAGACACAGACACACACACACACACACACACAGACACAGACACAGACACACACACACACAGACACAGACACACACACACAAACAGACACACACACACACACAGACACACACGCACACACACAGACACACACACACACACAGACACACACACACACACACACAGACACACACAGACACACAGACACACACACACACACACACAGACACATATTGACTGTTGGCTTCAGGGTGTGTGAGGCCATCAACTGAGACCACTCTAAAGACTGTGTGTGTGTGTGTGTAGTGTGTGCATAGCATGTGTGTGTGTGTGTGTTGTGTGCAGTAAAATGCCTCAGCTCTTCCAGCCTGGCTGAGCCTGACTGTTGAAAGGCCACAGGAGCTCCACAACTATACCCAGGTCACCCTGATGTCTGAAGATCCTGGGGACATGGCGCCCCCTGTAGGGGGGGGGGGCACTGGGGAGGAAGGAGAGGTATGGGAGAAGAGAGAGGAAATGAAGGAGAAGAGAGGGAGATACAGAGGGAGGGAGAGAGAGAGGGTGGGGGAAGGGAGGGAGAGAGAGATAGAGAGTGGGGAGAGAGGGGGAAGGAGGGAGAGAGAGAGGGTGGGGGAGGGAGGGAGAGAGAGAGAGAGAGAGAGGGGGGGAGGGAGAGGGGGAAGGAGGGAGGGAGAGAGAGAGAGAGTGGGGAGAGAGGGGGAAGGAGGGAGAGAGAGAGTGTGGGGGGAGGGAGGGAGGAGAGAGAGAGAGAGGGGGGGGGGGAGATAGGGGGAAGGAGGGAGGGAGAGAGAGAGAGAGTGGGGAGAGAGGGGGAAGGAGGGAGAGAGAGAGGGTGGGGGAGAGGGAGGGAGAGAGAGAGAGAGAGCGAGGGGGGGGGAGAGAGGGGGAAGGAGGGAGAGAGAGAGAACGTCAGGGATGTAGCAGGCAGCCTCGACCAGGTGGGTTTTGACAGTCAGTGTGTTATTTTAGGAGGGCAGAAGGAGGGAGGGAGAGAGGGAGGACCCAAAGGAGGGACGAGGAGGGAGGACAAGATGAATGTAGTTAATTAAGACGAGCAGGCGGAGGAGACAGTGTGGAATTACACAAACACTAATTAGAGTCTTCGTTACGGGGGGCACAGAACGAGAACAGCCCATTCATCATCTCAACCCTCCACCCCTCCATCTCCTCCCTCCATCATCTCAACCCTCCATCCCTCCATCTCCTCCCTCCATCATCTCAACCCTCCACCCCTCCATCTCCTCCCTCCATCATCTCAACCCTCCATCCCAACCCTCCATCTCAACCCTCCATCTCAACCTCCATCTCAACCCTCCATCCCATCTCCTCCCTCCATCATCTCAACCCTCCATCCCTCCATCTCTTCCCCTCCATCATCTCAACCCTCCATCTCCTCCATCTCCTCCCTCCATCATCTCAACCCTCCATCTCTTCCCTCCATCATCTCAACCCTCCATCCCTCCATCTCTTCCCTCCATTATCTCAACCCTCCACCCCTCCATCTCCTCCCTCCATCATCTCAACCCTCCATCTCTTCCCTCCATCATCTCAACCCTCCATCCCTCCATCTCATCCCTCCATTATCTCAACCCTCACCCCTCCATCTCCTCCCTCCATCATCTCAACCCTCCATCCTCCATCTCCTCCCTCCATCATCTCAACCCTCCATCCCCTCCCTCTCTTCCCTCCATTATCTCAACCCTCCACCCCTCCATCTCCTCCCTCCATCATCTCAACCCTCCATCTCCTCTCCCTCCATCATCTCAACCCTCCACCCCTCCATCGCTTCCCTCCATTATCTCAACCCTCCACCCCTCCATCTCCTCCCTCCATCATCTCAACCCTCCACCTCTTCCCTCCATCATCTCAATCCTCCATCTCTTCCCTCCATCATCTCAATCCTCCATCTCTTCCTCCATCATCTCAACCCTCCACCTCTTCCCTCCATCATCTCAACCCTCCACCTCTTTCCCTCCATCATCTCAACCCTCCATCTCTTCCCTCCATCATCTCAACCCTCCACCCCTCCATCTCCTCCCTCCATCATCTCAACCCTCCCACCCCCCTCCATCTCTTCCCTCCATCATCTCAACCCCTCCATCTCTTCCCTCCATCATCTCAACCCTCCATCTCTTCCCTCCATCATCTCACCCTCCACCCCACCATCTCTTACCCCTCCATCATCTCAACCCTCCATCTCCCACCCTCCGTCATCTCAACCCTCCACCCCTCCATCTCTTCCCTCCATCATCTCAACCCTCCATCTCCACCCTCCGTCATCTCAACCCTCCACCCCTCATCTTCCCTCCCTCATCTCAACCCTCCATCTCTTCCCCCCCCCTCCCATCATCTCAACCCTCCACCCCTCCATCTCTTCCCTCCATCATCTCAATCCTCCATCCCTCCATCTCTTCCCTCCATCATCTCAACCTTCCATCCCTCCATTTCCTCCCTCCATCATCTCAACCCTCCACCCCTCCATCTCTTCCCTCCATCATCTCAACCCTCCATCTCCACCCTCCGTCATCTCAACCCTCCACCCCTCCATCTCTTCCCTCCATCATCTCAACCCTCCATCTCTTCCCTCCATCATCTCAACCCTCCACCCCTCCATCTCTTCCCTCCAATCATCTCAACCCTCACCCCTCCATCTCCTCCTCCATCATCTCAACCTCCTCACCCTCCATCTCTTCCCTCCATCATCTCAACCCTCCATCTCTTCCCTCCATCATCTCAACCCTCCACCCCACCATCTCTTCCCTCCATCATCTCAACCCTCCATCTCCACCCTCCGTCATCTCAACCCTCCACCCCTCCATCTCTTTCCTCCCTCATCTCAACCCTCCATCTCTTCCCTCCATCATCTCAACCCTCCACCCCTCCATCTCTTCCCTCCATCATCTCAATCCTCCATCCCTCCATCTCTTCCCCTCCATCATCTCAACCCTCCATCCCTCCATCTCCTCCCTCCATCATCTCAACCCTCCACCCCTCCATCTCTCCCTCCATCATCTCAACCCTCCATCTCCACCCTCCGTCATCTCAACCCTCCACCCCTCCATCTCTTCCCTCCATCATCTCAACCCTCCATCTCTTCCCTCCATCATCTCAACCCTCCACCCCTCCATCTCTTCCCTCCATCATCTCAACCCTCCATCTCCACCCTCCGTCATCTCAACCCTCCACCCCTCCATCTCTTCCCTCCATCATCTCAACCCTCCATCTCTTCCCTCCATCATCTCAACCCTCCATCCCTCCATCTCCTCCCTCCATCATCTCAACCCTCCACCCCTCCATCTCTTCCCTCCATCATCTCAACCCTCCATCTCCACCCTCCGTCATCTCAACCCTCCACCCCTCCATCTCTTCCCTCCATCATCTCTAACCCTCATCTCTTCCCTCCATCATCTCAACCCTCCACCCCTCCATCTCTTCCCTCCATCATCTCAATCCTCCACCCCTCCATCTCCTCCCTCCATCATCTCCTCCCTCCTCCCTCCGTCTCTCCTCTTCTTTCTGCTGCAACATCCTGCTTTAGAAGAGGAACCATGTTTTCCTTAGACTCGCTGCCCTCATATCCCCACCCCCCCTACACACACACACACACACACACACTCCTCCTCTGCCACTTGTCATTCTCTTCATTTTTCGATCTCTTTTGCCCCTCTCTCCTCAATTTTCACTATCGATCTCATCAGCAGTTAACTAAATAGATGTGATTTAACATTTGGATTGTAATGAAAGCAGCTCGTCTCTCCTCCCTCTCCTCCTCCACCTCTCCCTCTCCTGCTCCTTCTCTCCTCCTCCCTCTCCTGCCCCTCCTCCCTCTCCCTCTTCTGCTCCTCCTCCCTCTCCTCCTCCACTTCCCTCCCTACATCTCTCCTCTAGGATGTCTTGTCTTTATTGGCTCGCACAGAAACACACACACACACACACACATGCAGAGAAAGAGTCAGCACAATTTTTATTGTCTCTCTCAGCCTGTCAGGGCCTCTTCAAATGTAACTGCACCTGTATTACATCGACTCAGTCTCTCTACCTCCCTGTCGCTCTCTCAGTCTCTCTACCTCCCTGTCGCTCTCTCAGTCTCTCTACCTCCCTGTCGCTCTCTCAGTCTCTCTAACTCCCTGTCGCTCTCTCAGTCTCTCTACCTCCCTGTCGCTCTCTCAGTCTCTCTACCTCCCTGTCGCTCTCTCAGTCTCTCTACCTCCCTGTCGCTCTCTCAGTCTCTCTGTCTCCCTGTCGCTCTCAGTCTCTCTACCTCCCTGTCACTCTCTCAGTCTCTCTACCTCCCCTGTCGCTCTCTCAGTCTCTCTACCTCCCTGTCGCTCTCTCAGTCTCTTTACCTCCCTGTCGCTCTCTCAGTCTCTCTACCTCCCTGTCGCTCTCTCAGTCTCTCTACCTCCCTGTCGCTCTCTCAGTCTCTCTACCTCCCTGTCGCTCTCTCAGTCTCTCTACCTCCCTGTCGCTCTCTCAGTCTCTCTACCTCCCTGTCGCTCTCTCAGTCTCTCTACCTCCCTGTCGCTCTCTCAGTCTCTTTACCTCCCTGTCGCTCTCTCAGTCTCTTTACCTCCCTGTCGCTCTCTCAGTCTCTCTACCTCCCTGTCGCTCTCTCAGTCTCTCTACCTCCCTGTCGCTCTCTCAGTCTCTCTACCTCCCTGTCGCTCTCTCAGTCTCTCTACCTCCTGTCGCTCTCTCAGTTCTCTCTACCTCCCTGGTCGCTCTCTCAGTCTCTCTACCTCCCTGTCGCTCTCTCAATCTCTCTACCTCCCTGTCGCTCTCTCAGTCTCTTTACCTCCCTGTCGCTCTCTCAGTCTCTCTACCTCCCTGTCGCTCTCTCAGTCTCTTTAACCTCCCTGTCGCTCTCTCAGTCTCTCTACCTCCCTGTCGCTCTCTCAGTCTCTTTACCTCCCTGTCGCTCTCTCAGTCTCTCTACCTCCCTGTCGCTCTCTCAGTCTCTCTACCTCCCTGTCGCTCTCTCAGTCTCTCTACCTCCCTGTCGCTCTCTCAGTCTCTCTACCTCCCTGTCGCTCTCTCAGTCTCTTTACCTCCCTGTCGCTCTCTCAGTCTCTCTACCTCCCTGTCGCTCTCTCAGTCTCTCTACCTCCCTGTCGCTCTCTCAGTCTCTCTACCTCCCTGTCGCTCTCTCAGTCTCTCTACCTCCCTGTCGCTCTCTCAGTCTCTCTACCTCCCTGTCGCTCTCTCAGTCTCTCTACCTCCCTGTCGCTCTCTCAGTCTCTCTACCTCCCTGTCGCTCTCTCAGTCTCTCTACCTCCCTGTCGCTCTCTCAGTCTCTCTACCTCCCTGTCGCTCTCTCAGTCTCTCTACCTCCCTGTCGCTCTCTCAGTCTCTCTACCTCCCTGTCGCTCTCTCAGTCTCTTTACCTCCCTGTCGCTCTCTCAGTCTCTCTACCTCCCTGTCGCTCTCTCAGTCCTCTCTACCTCCCTGTCGCTCTCTCAGTCTCTCTACCTCCCTGTCGCTCTCTCAGTCTCTCTACCTCCCTGTCGCTCTCTCAGTCTCTCTACCTCCCTGTCGCTCTCTCAGTCTCTCTACCTCCCTGTCGCTCCCCCCCCCCCTTACCTGAGCTCATAGCTGATGCTTCCTGACAGCAGGCTAATGAAGGCAGGACACTCACACTGGCTGTCATCAGCATCACACATGTCTGCAATCTGGGGAACACACAAACACACACAGCTTACACACACACGTTCAGTTTACACACACTTACTGTTCACACACGCACGTAAAGTTTACACACACACGTACACACAGAACACACAGAGTAGGAGACTGAGCACTCAGTGTCTGATTGAGCAGCCCTTGATGAATAATTTATATGTTTGTAGTCCCTCCAATGAATAACCACACGCACACACAACACACACACACTCTGGTTCCCAGTCTATACAGACAGTATACAGAATGAAAAGTGACATTGTTCTGTCTAGAAAAGCCTTTTAATATTCACTCCAACCATGAGCTTCCATCCCATAATAATACCTGTAGCCATTAGTTTCCATTGTTCCATCTTGGTCCTGTACAGCGCTTCACCTCTCATATCCAATCACATAAGAACAGGTCAAAGTTCACATCTTAGACAATAGCCATTGTGAGGATTGGTCTGGAACTGCTTCTCAAACACACACACGCACACACACACACACACACACAGACTGAATAACCGAGGCATGAAGTTGTTAAGTGGTTCAGTCTGTTTGGGTGTAAGTTAGTGTGGCCTGTAGTCTAGATTGATGTTTCTCTTCTTTTATTTGACACTTAAAGACAAATGGAGAAGAGGGGGGGGGAGGAGGAGGACAGAGAGAGAGACACAGAGAGACACAGAGAAAAAGAGATAAGCAGAGACAGCCACTTAAGAGGGACTAAACCATTTAACCATTTAACCTTCCATCCCTCTCTCTGTCACACTTCACTGGATGGGGGTCCTCTCTCTCTCTCTCTCCCTCTCTGTCCTCTCTCCCCCTCGCTCTCTCTCTCTCCCTCTCTGTCCTCTCTCCCCCTCGCTCTCTCTCTCTCCCTCTCTGTCCTCTCTCCCCCTCGCTCTCTCTCTCTCCCTCTCTGTCCTCTCTCCCCCTCGCTCCTCTCTCTCTCCCTCTCTGTCCTCTCTCCCCCTCGCTCTCTCTCTCTCTCCCTCTCTGTCCTCTCTCCCCCTCGCTCTCTCTCTCTTCCCTCTCTGTCCTCTCTCCCCCTCTCTCTCTCTCTCTCTCCCCCTCTTCTGTTCCTCTCTCTCCCCCTCTCTTTTGCCTCTTTCTATTCGTCTCTCTCTCCCCTCTCTCTCCCTTCTGCTGTCACATCCTGTGTTGCAGAGGAGAGTTGGAGGCGGGGGCCAGCCTCTTGGCCAATCAATTAGCTCGTTCTTCACATGAAGCCAGATTCCTATTTGGCGCCCAGCCTGTCTGTCTGTTAATTGGCAGGACAGGGGTCAGACCTTCAGCTCCTCCCCCTCCTCCCATCCTCTCTCCCTCTTTCCCAAACCTTCTGTTCATCCAGTCCCTCACCTCTTCTTAGTATTCCCTTTTTCCTGTTTTCACTCTTTTTTTTCCTCCCCCTCCCTCCCCCCTCCTTCCCACCCCCAGATATTTAGTTTGATTTATTACCTCTTGTTGGAAAGGTTGGCGTTTTAATAACTCAAGTTGTCCTCGTCCCAACGAGAGAGAGAGAGGGGGGAGGGAGGGACTTTAGTAAGCACAAAATAAACGTGTGAAGTAGATGGAGTATTTTTTATGCTTTGCCTTTTGTTGCATCTCTTCATTTCTCACTCTCTCTCCTCCCTCCCTCCCTCCCCCTCTCTCCCCCCTCTGCCTTTCCTCCTTGAGCTTGTCCTCTCAGTGGACTGGGGGGGGTGCTGGTTCTGACCCATGCACAGACACACGGCACAAACAGAAAAGGGATTGTTTGAGGTAGAGAAGAGATGAGTGTGGATGGACGGAGGTGGAGAGCTGGTCTGATGGAGAAGGGAGAGAGGCAACATGAGAATAAAGAAACAGAGATCTGAGAAACAGCTGATGAGACGGAAACCTACATGAATATAATAAGATAGTTTAACATGGTACAATAGAGAAAGAGAAGAAAGTTAGGAGAGAGCTAGAGCGGGAGAAAGAGAGTGAGAGAGTGAGGGAGAGAAACAGAGAGGGAGAGAGAAAGTAGGGGAGACAGAGAGAGTGAGAGAGTGAGAGACAGAGAGTGAGAGAGAGTGAGGAAGAGACAGAGAGAGAGAGAGAGAGTGAGGAAGAGACAGAGAGAGAGAGATAGAGAGGGAGAGACAGAGAGAGAGAGAGAGTGAGAGAGAGACAGAGAGAGTTAGAGAAACAGAGAGAGACAGAGAGAGAGAGATAGAGAGGGAGAGACAGAGAGAGAGAGAGAGTGAGAGAGAGACAGAGAGAGTTAGAGAAACAGAGAGAGAGAGATTTCTAACACTAAACGGAACCTTTATTTAGATGGCGATTATTCACACTGGTCATTAGACAACCGTATCACTTTCCCTCATTTACTGAAAGAGAGCGAGGGAGTGGGGAAGAGGGGGGGTGGGGGAGAGGGGGGGTGGGAAGAGGGGGGGTGGGGGAGAGGGGGGGTGGGGGAGAGGGTAATCATTAGAAAGATATCACTTCCCCCCCCCCCATCTCTGTAATGAGTGGAGGAACAGGAGGAGAGGAGGATGAACAGACAAGTACTCGTCCAGATTCAAACCCTCGTCTATATCCAGCAGTAACAGACTCATGAAGCGTCCAGACAGCATGTCTACCTCCCTGGCAGCAGTTTAACTGGGCTTAAACTGGGTTCAACCCTGGGTTTAAGAGTAGGTTTAACAGTGGGTCTAAGACTGGGTTTAACACTGGGTTTGAGAGAAGGTTTAAAGTGGGTTTAAGAGAGAGTGAACAGTATGTTCTTTCTGTTTATTCCTTAGAGGAAATGTCGTTCAAGGCAGGTTATTATGAAATCTCAGCTTTATTATAAACCAGATGTTAGTTTTATTTACATAGCCTAACAGGGCAATTAAGATAACTGAGTTTAATGAAGATTTAGTCCAACACAGGTTGGGATTATAACGAAACATGGTTAAAAAACTATTTCTTGATGTATTCATTATTTCTTCGCAAAGTTCAAAGGAAAAACACACACACATACACACCACACACCTCAAAGCCTCTCTCCTCTCCATCCCTCTCTCTTTCTCTCCCCCCTCTCTCTCTCTCCCTCTCTCTCTATCACACACATAAAACAAAACACACATCGCCCACCCACACATAGCATGTGCCGACACACACACACACAGAGACGCGCACACACAGAGACACACACACACACTCCACCATGCTGGTGTTTCATTCCGCAGTCATAACTCAGCTAAACCGTTGATGGGAAAAAAGTCATTGACAGGAAAGAATCTGCATTTTTATCTCTGTCCCATAATTCGAAGTGGTCCAGCCCGTTAAAATCTTCCCTCAGGGAACAATTAACTTGCTTTTAGTTCCCATCCACATAAGAATGCCTGCCAGGTCCTCATCAGATCTCTGCACGGAAATACACACGCAAGCAAACACACACACACACATGCATACACACACACACTAACACATACACACACAGAAGCAAATACACACATGCAAGTACACACACACGCAAGCAAACACACACACACACATGCATACACACACACTAACACATACACACACGCAAGCAAACACACACATGAATACACACACACGTGCAACTACACACATACACACAAGCAAACACACACACACACACACATGCAAACAAACACACACACGCAAGCAAACACACACACACACACATGCAAACAAAACACACACATGCAAGCAAACACACACACACACACATGCAAACAAACACACACATGCAAGCAAACACACACACACACACATGCAAACAAACAAACACACACCCTTCTCCATCGTCATAGAAACAAACACAGTTAAAGCTTCTATTCAACAGAGGATGAGGCACATGAGGCCCAGTTTAAGGTGGAGGTGAGTGTTGATCTGTGGAGGCTAACATGTGCTGTGGCTGGATAGCAGAACATGAT
>CM059322.1:16190653-16195653 GCA_030340685.1 Protosalanx chinensis | reverse complement strand
ACACACGCACGCACACACATACACACGCACGCACACACATACACACGCACATCTCAGCATAAATGAGGAGGAACTAAATGAGTGTGTTGGCTCTGACAGCCCAGGGGAGGGGGCATGGATAAAACATGGTGTTGTCTAGAACCTGCTGCTGAAACACTTTTCCCGCTTCACAATAGGGTGAGCGGTGCGTGCGTCTGCATCTTTGGAGCCATGGGTGTTTGAGGACACGTGGGGGGGGGGGGGGGGGGGGTTCATTATTATTTTAGAATCAAGTCCCGTATATATTCAGTGTTTGCTCTATCCTGCCACAGTAAATTCCGTGTTTGTGTAACTTGCATGGCGAATCAAACGAATTCTTATTAGTGTGTGCCTCAAAGTTAAATTAGTTTGTACAGCCAAATCAATTTCTGTGTATTAAATGCTTCTTATTCAAATGGTTGGCAAGCTGTGTGTTTGTTTTTTTCTTTGGCAAGCTAAAACCTGTATTCTCTCTCCCATATTACAATTATTATTGTAGTGTATATAAAAACACTATATGTTGTATATATGGTCGAACGAATACTATACATACACCTTAAAAACATCTACAATATTTATTAAACTTTTCTAACTTATTAGTGTGAAAAAAATGTATTATACTTATACTTATAAATATATTTAATATATTTTTTTAACCAGAAATGATACCATCTCTAGTTAAAGTCCTCACTTTGACACCAGCTGAAAGAGGAATGTTGGTGCGTCATCATCGGTGTGAATGCTGATTGGTCTAAAGTTTCCCTGGCCCCTCCCCCGCCCTAGGCCCTCGCGCCCTCTGCTCCGCCCATCCCAAATCTCAGCGTGTGCGCGTGCAGCAAGACCGGACGCGTTACAAATTCAACTAAGAATTTAAAGTCTCATGGAGAATACGTTTTACTTTTAAAGGGTGAAAAAGTTAGTAAACACTTTGTGTTGCGTCTGTTGCGCGGATAAAGTAAGTAAGAAGTTGCCTCAGTTAAAATGTTAGTTTAACTTGCAGAAGTTGGAGGAGTTTTCCAGAATAAAAGATGCACCTGAAGTTGCAACGTAGCAGATGAAGATTGGAGACATCTGCTCAGCATGTTCTGCAGTCTGGGTCCGCAGTCTGGGTCTGTCCTGCTTCACCTGGACTCTCTCTAGGATTACAGCCAGTCCAACCTTTTCGCTTCAATGTGAAAAAAGTTTTTTTCTTTCTTTCTATGAGATTGAATTTCTAAGCGCCTTGAGTTTGGACGGATTCCACACCAGTTGAGTTCTGACCTTTGAACCTGTTTCCAAGTTCTACCACCTCTATCGGTACAGCTGACCCTCCGCAGACTGTCCGTGACCCGCCTCCAGTCCGCCCCTCACCCGGTACCCTGATGGGTCTCCTGTGGCCCCCCCGCTGGGGCCCCGGGGCCCTGGTGCTCCTGCTCAGTGTGCTCTCAGCGGGGCCAAGAGACACACAGTCTACTGGAACTCCACCAACACGAGGTGAGGCTGGGATCATGTCACCTAGTTAGTTCCTGGTATTTTAAACCAAACAACTCATAGAGTTAATAACACAAAGAGATGGAGGGTTGTAATCTCACACACACACACACACACACACACACAGTATTAGTTAGTTAGTTTCTTGTATTGTAAACCAAACAATCATTTCCTCCCAGTTGACTTTCTCACTCATGGCACCTCATTAGATTTACATTGAGTCATTAGGTACAGGGACATTCCCCCACTGAGGCAAGTAGGGTTCAAACTGGGTACCTTTATGGCGCTTTTCCACCGCATGAAATCAGCTCGCCTCGCCTCGCCCCTACTCGCATTTTTGGCGTTTCCACCGCAGTTCCATGGTACCTGGTACTTTTTTTACCTGGCTAGCGGGTACTTTTTTGGTACCTTCTTGCTCTAGGTACCAGGCGATCTTAAGTCGAGCTAAAAGGTGACGTCGGCAGACGGCCGGCCATTGATTGGCCAGAAAGTGTGACGAAGTCACGAGAGCGACTTAAAGCAACAGCGCCGCAGCTAATACTTATTACTATCAGATACAGTCCATTACACCAACAGTCTACAAGCTTTTTAAAAGTCAGATAAGTTACAAAAGACTAGTTCGTCAACATGGCTAAAATTATAATGTGGGTTCTGTCCACTTGTGGGTTGCGTTGGTGTTATTTACGCCGCGTACAAAAAGACGTCAGGGCCTACGTCACGCCCCTTTCGCCGAGTACTTTTTGAGGTACAATTTGCGGTGGAAAACCACCCCACGGGTTCAGGAGTTTACTACAAACCGAGTATAGTCGGGTAGAGTCGTGCTACATTTGCGGTGGAAAAGCGCCACTAGTGTGTAGTTAACCCAGTTACCTGTCTAAGGTGTGTGTGTGTCATTCTGCCATGTTATTGTGCTCAGTATGAAAGTGAAGGTGAGTACATCCCTGTGTTAGTCAGCAGTAACACTCTTGGGCTGGCAGGAATGCTGCGGTGTTGAAACCTTGACAGGGTTGAGGTACCACAGCATGTTGAATACTCTGAGCCCGTCCCAACCTGAACAGACCTGCTCAGCTGCATGTTGGGTAACTGCTGCAGCGTACCTGAACTAGACAGGTTCAACTGCAACAGGAAGTGATGTCTGCTTAAGGACACGCCCACATTCTGACCTCCAGCTGGTTATGGTGGACGTCCTGGTCAGCATTAACTGGGCAGTTTAATGTTACTTTCTGTTTTTCCCAGTTCCTTAATCATCGTACTTGATTTGTTACACTGTGTAAAGCAGACAAAGTTGTTGTGTTCACTAATCCAGGATGATGTAAGAGGTTGAGGAGGGGTGAGGAGGGGTGAGGAGGGGTGAGGAAGGGGTGAAGTCTAAGTGGTCTAGAGATAACATCAGACAACCCAGGTGGATATAACTGAGGTTTAAAGTGCTTACGTTCGTAAACGTTTAGTTAGGTAATGGGTTTGTGTGTGTGTGTGTACGAGAGAGAGTGTGTGTTAGCATGTGTGAGCATGAGAGAGAGTGTGTGTTAGCGTGTGTGAGCATGAGAGAGAGTGTGTGTTAGCGTGTGTGTTGTGTTGTATAATGAGTTCATTGGTGGTTGTTAGTCTTCCAGTGATGGGCTCACCGCTGATCCAGGTGTTCCTAATTGAAAGGTTCAGTGTTTTGGGGGGTGTAACAGGGTCTCCAACACCCCCCCCCCCTCTCTCTCTCACATGTCCCTGAGCTCTGCTATGCCTGAGTTCCAGTCCTCCTAACCTGCAGTTAAGGATCAAATAGCTACCTTAGACCAACCAATCACCATTCAGGCACAGCTCACCTGATACAGGTCCAGTTATGTTCCCTGTTCACAGCATGAAGAGGTGAAGGAAACACATCAGCAGTGTTGGAACTGGGCCATGGTTCCTCTGCTAGACAGGGGCAGGAGCGGTGAGGCGTCAGACTGTTCTGTTGGAATGAGGCCCACCCTGCAGACATCAGTGCTTCAGACTGTGTGGAGCGTGAACCCTTCCCTCTGGGGACTCTGGTGTGTGATGGGTCAGCCATCACACAGCATGTCAGGGAAACACTGGTCCGGCCAACACCCAATCACATCAGCGTTACCGTGGGTAACACTCTGTGACTGGATGGGGGGGGTTCTTTGTTCCGCCACACTGCCCAATCAGAAAGCTATCAGTGTGCCTGTGATGGAGTGGCCATACCAGGGTCCCAGAGGGCTGAGCCTGGACCCTGTCTCATCCCCCCCCCTCTCTCTCTCTCTGAGCCCCCCCACCCCTCTCTCTCTCTCTCTGAGCCCCCCCACCCCTCTCTCTCTCTCTCTGAGCCCCCCCACCCCCCTCTCTCTTTCTCTGAGCCCCCCCACCCCTCTCTCTCTCTCTCTCTGAGCCCCCCCACCCCCCCTCTCTCTCTCTCTGAGCCCCCCCACCCCTCTCTCTCTCTCTCTGAGCCCCCCCACCCCTCTCTCTCTCTCTCTCTGAGCCCCCCCACCCCTCTCTCTCTCTCTCTGACACCCCCTCCCCCTCATCTCTCTCATCTTTCCCATCATCTAGTTTCATCCAATCTCCTCTAATTTCCCTCATTGTCCCTCTCTCCCCTCCACCCCTCCCTCCCCCCCTGGTAGGATGTTGGCTGTGTGATTAGTTGAGGTTCAGTCCTTCTCCTGTGGTGTTCTGGGGGAGTCTAGCTCAGGGTCCAGTAGGAGCAGGAGGGCTCCAGCCCAGCCCTGCCCTGCCCAGCCCTGCCCTGCCCAGCTCTGCCCTGCCCAGCCCTGCCCAGCCCTGCCCAGCCCATCCCAGCCCTACCCTGCCCAGCCATGATGCACTCTGCTGGGTCAGCCTTGCTGGTTTAACCACCTCACAAGGCCCTGGAACTTCAACCACTACCTCACATACAGATGTAGATATATATATATATATATATATACAGTATATATATCATTGTTATATGTTTAACTGATTATTAGGATGAAATCTGAGGTACAGGTATACACACACACACACACACACACACTAAACTGCTGATTTGTCCTAATCCAGTATTTTCTGCCTGGCTATGTTGAGGCTAGCTGTTGCCTGACAGCTGGTGTCTGAGAGAGCTATCTTAGCTTTCGGTGGCTAACGCCACACACACACACACCCACACCCACACACACACACACCCACACCCACACCCACACCCACACACACACACACACACACACACACACACACACCCCCCCCCCCCCCACACAGCAGGGCTTATCTAGCTTAGCTCCAACACGCTAGCTGCTGTTTTCACACATGACAGAGGACACTGTCATCGCTACCTTCCCTTTGGAAATCAAGATTTATGATTTTAATGAAATGGCTCCAGTGGAGCGGAGAGCCTGTGGCCTCGTCGTTACTGCTGCTCAGCGCCTTGATAGGGTTGTAACGGGCTGGGGGGGGGGGGGGGGGGGGGGGGGACCTTTTACTGGACCTCATTTAGCTCCGCACAGATTGAAAATCGGAGCACTAAATAAAAAGTGATAGATGTG
>CM059322.1:16183153-16185653 GCA_030340685.1 Protosalanx chinensis | reverse complement strand
ACACACACTATACATAGGAAACACTCCCAACCTCATCTCAGAAATCCTGCCAAGAGCTAGCCAGGGATTTCAGTCTGAATGAAATTGAATTAGTATTGACCCAAGTGTAGAGGGTCTCTCTGGAGGAGGAGGAGGAGGAGGAGAGGAAGCAGGAGTGTTACAGTACAGAATGCAACATGGTCGTACACACACACACACACACACACACACCCTCCATGGCCCTGCAGTAACTTACCACAGAAGCCCTCTTCTTAGGAAGCCCCCCCCCCCCCCCCAGCCCCCCCCCCCCCAGCCCCCCCAGTGAGGGGTGGCAGCAGGGATGTGGTTCACCTCACAGCTTGGCAGAGCTTCTCTGAGGAGCTAGTGATCAACCCAGGAGAGGGGAGACACACACACACACACACACACACACACATGGTCCGTCCCCCAGAGATGGGAAAAGCATTAGAGCAGCCATAGACTGAGCTGGAGAATGTGTTAGCAGAAGAGGGGAGGGGAAGAGTCAACAGGGAGGGGGGAGAGGGAGGGAGGGAGGTACGGAGGGAGGGAGGGACCCAGGTAAGAAAGGATGTCAGCAGGTATTACTATCACTGTCAAAGCCTAGTGTACTGAAGCTCCACACACTCTCACACACACACACACCTGTCTCTCTCTCTCTGACGCACGCACCACTGTCTCGCTCTCTTTCCCTCTCTCTTTCTCCCTCTGTCTCCCTTTGTCTCTCTCCCTCTCTCTTTCTCCCTCTGTCTCCCTCTATCTGTCTCTCTCCCTCTCTCTTTCTCCTTCTCTCCCTCTATCTGTCTCTCTCCCTCTCTCTTTCTCCCTCTCTCCCTCTATCTGTCTCTCTCCCTCTCTCTTTCTCCCTCTGTCTCCCTCTATCTGTCTCTCTCCCTCTCTCTTTCTCCTTCTCTCCCTCTATCTGTCTCTCTCCCTCTCTCTTTCTCCCTCTCTCCCTCTATCTGTCTCTCTCCCTCTCTCTTTCTCACTCTCTCCCTCTATCTGTCTCTCTCCCTCTCTCTTTCTCACTCTCTCCCTCTATCTGTCTCTCTCCCTCTCTCTTTCTCCCTCTCTCCCTCTATCTGTCTCTCTCCCTCTCTCTTTCTCCCTCTCTCCCTCTATCTGTCTCTCTCCCTCTCTCTTTCTCCCTCTGTCTCCCTCTATCTGTCTCTCTCCCTCTCTCTTTCTCCCTCTGTCTCCCTCTATCTGTCTCTCTCCCTCTCTCTTTCTCACTCTCTCCCTCTATCTGTCTCTCTCCCTCTCTCTTTCTCCCTCTCTCCCTCTATCTGTCTCTCTCCCTCTCTCTTTCTCCCTCTCTCCCTCTATCTGTCTCTCTCCCTCTCTCTTTCTCCCTCTGTCTCCCTCTATCTGTCTCTCTCCCTCTCTCTTTCTCCCTCTGTCTCCCTCTCTGTCTCCCTCCCTCTTTCTCTCTCTCTCTTTCTCTCCATCTCTATCAGCAGTCCTCCTCTCTGCTCTAACTGTGAAGCTGCTCTGAAACATTTCAGACTTCATGTTTGTGAGATGGAGCCAACTTTCTGACACAGTGCTCTTCATTTCACCCTGCATGCTTGTTCTTTATCAGGAACGGTAGTAGATGTGTGTGTGTGTGTGTGTGAGTGTGAGTGTGTGTGTGTGTGAGTCTGAGAGTGATGGGGGGGGGGGGTGGGTGACATGTGCGTGACTAGAACAGGACAAAGCATGCTGCCTGGGGGTTGGGGGGCGGGGGGGCAGGGGGGCGGGAGGACGGGTGCTTCATACCCCCAGTGCACCAGGCGATATGAACCTGAGCCATTTTGACGGAGCAAGATGGAGAGAGAGAGAGCAGCCTGGGACAAGAGAGGGGCGAGCGAGGGCAGCGTGGACAGGCTGCGAGGGAGAGAGGGGGGCGAGAGAGGGGCGAGAGAGGGGGCCAGGGTGCTCTCCAGGGACTCCAGAGCAGTGACCGTGAAAGTGCTTAGATAAACAGAGGAGGGGGGAGGAGACGGAGGGGGGGAGGAGGGGGGAGAACCTTGACAGGGGGAGGAAATGAGACCCAGTGAAGATGGAGTGATAAAGAGAGGAGAAAGTGAAGAAACTTTTTAAATAAACTCACTGAGAGAAACAGATAAGTTCACTCTGTCCCCTCCTCCTTCTCTCACTCACCTCCTCCTTCTCTCACTCACCTCCTCCCTCATTCTCTCACCTCCTCCTTCTCTCACTCACCTCCTCCTTCTCTCACTCACCTCCTCCCTCATTCTCTCACCTCCTCCTTCTCTCACTCACCTCCTCCCTCATTCTCTCACCTCCTCCCTTATCTCCCTCCTCTCCCTCCTTCCTCTCTTCCCTCCCTCTCCTCCCTCCCTCCTCTCTCCCCCCTCTTCCTCTCCTTTTGGCACATAAATTATTCAGACATGTCGACCATACTGGGTCAGGATCCTAGTTGTCTAAACGAGGGTGTGTGTGTGTGTGCGTGTGTGTGTGTGCGCGTATGTGTGTGTGTGCGTGTGTGGGTTCCAACACTAAC
>CM059322.1:16142232-16164732 GCA_030340685.1 Protosalanx chinensis | reverse complement strand
AAATAAGGAAGTTAACTTTTAACTTTGTTTATTGTTTTGTTCATAGAATAACAGATGAAGAAGTTAACTTTGTTCATCAACAGACTCTGTCCTCATCCTGTTCCATCACTGGTCGTCATGGTTACTGTCTACATGCAAACGCCCCAGTTACAAGGTCTCTTAAACGCTTCCCCCTCTGAGACTTGTTAGACCGGCCCTGTTGCCTCCTGGGTTACCCTGGGTTACACACCCTCTGGACCGAGCCCCTGTGGAGCCAGGAGGGGGAACAACATGTTACATGATCTCATGTTTTTCATTCCTCTCAGGTAGATTTAACTTCCATCAACACTGTCATCAGAAGTACTGAATATGACTTCCTGTTCCTGCTGCTGTGAAACTAGATCTCCTCCTACATGGTCACTTCAGAGATGGAAGTCCTGATTTCAGCCCCTCGGGTTTCAATCAAACACTCATTCAGTCGACACATTAATCCAAAGCAATGTCTAAAAGCTGTAGAGGGATTTGAACCCTTGATCAGACGTACATACTGCAGGAAGGTACTTTACTTCCTTGCTGAGGAGGAATTTGAACTTGTGATACAGTGAGTCAAACTACAGGAAGAATCACTTTAATGAAACGGCTCAATGCTCAGCTCTTCTTCAGGCTCCTAAAGCATCTGGTAACCATAACGATGTATTTATTTCCCTCTCTTATTGATTATTTTGGGTCCATTAGTTTATTAGAATTAACTGAACAAGTACCAATATATACAGTATAGGTTTTAACAATGTGTTTCTTTCTAAAAGAGTTAACACTACTGTATGCGTGCAATAAAAGAAAGAAAGAAAAAAATATTATCTGAGAAGCTGAGAAAATCCACAATGTTACATAAACTACACACACCTGGTAATCACCTGTAGATCACCGCTCGATTACTTCAACTGTTTTAACACGACTTTTTCTGTATTTCTTTCACAAGATTTATTTCACCAGAAACTCTAAAATTCAAAGACTCTAAAATTCAAAGACTCTAAAATTCAAAGACTCTAAAATTCAAAGACTCTAAAATTCAAAGACTCTAAAATTCAAAGACTCTAAAATTCAAAGACTCTAAAATTCAAAGACTCTAAAATTCAAGAGGACTATTGTTCATCAAACCCACAGTGAGATCGTCCTGAAGCGGGAGGCACTCACCTGCGCAGGTAATCCTTCTAGAGTGTGGTACTGTGTGCTCTCCAGGTGAGTCTGTCTCCAGGTGAGTCTGTCTCCAGTTGAGTCTGTCTACAGGTGAGTCTGTCTACAGGTGAGTCTGTCTCCAGGTGAGTCTGTCTACAGGTGAGTCTGTCTAGTACCTAACCAAGAACCATCCTCTGTCCCTCCCCCTCTGGCACACATTCAAATATAACCAGAGAGGTTTTGTGTGTGTGTCAGAATGTGTACAATGCTTGAAAGTGTGTGTGTTTGTGTGTGCCTGTGTGTGTTTGTGTGTCTGTGTGTTTGTGTGGTTGTTTGTGTGTCTGTGTATTTGTGTGTCTGTGTGTTTGTGTGTATGTGTGTTTGTGTGTCTGTGTGTTTGTGTGTCTGTGTGTGTGGGTCAGATGACCCTAGAACATTATGTGCAGTAATGAGTCATGCCTCTACGCTGAAAAACCTTTTCACTGAAAAGCTTATTCTGATCAGGTTATAGGATAATTATATGGACATGTTGACACACTGATATTTATAAGACATTGAATTGTAATGCTGTTATTTTCCCTTTTTTCTAGTTATTGACAGTTTGAATCTATTATTATTTTTATTTATTTTTCAGAAAAGTTCCTTCATAAAGCTTCCACCATCATAATCTTTCATCTTTAATGTGATCAATAAGGTTAAAACATAACTAAACTATTTACATAATAAAACATAAGGCTCTCTGTGATTGACCAGTTCACTCAGGGTCCCTGTGATTGGCCGGGTCACTCAGGGTCCCTGTGATTGGCCGGGTCACTCAGGGTCCCTGTGATTGGCCGGGTCACTCAGGGTCCCTGTGATTGGCCGGGTCACTCAGGGTCCCAGAAGTCTCGTTAACATTTGCCCACCGTGACTTTCTGACATTCACATCACATTAACCCCAATTGAGTTCACTGCATCCTCTCAGGAATATTCCAGAAAACTAAACGAGCCATAAAACATCCCAGCATTAAATAGATAATCACACACTAACATAAGACCTGCTAGAACGCATCACAGAAGGAGAAAAACAACATACTAATTAAGGAGTGAATCAAATTAAACTTTGAATAAAGAATGTAATCCACACATTTGACACTTTACAAAGACGAACCATGAACAAATAATGATCAGTTTAGTAGACGACCATACAGCCTGTGTGTGTCAGGACATTCATGGAGTTATGAATACAGTTATTGTTTGTTAAAGACTAAGTGCTTAGGTAAGTGGACCTCTCAGAGTGTACAGAGAAACCCTTTGTCAGCTAACAGGTTAATCAAGCTTACTGTTTTCAGGTATACAAATTAAACAAGTCACGCGCTCCTTGTTTTTTTGACTGTGACCCTCTCTGTTTCCCAAACACACAACTTCATAATGCTTCTTAGAACCTTCTGGAGAAAGAGGCTCTGATAATTACCTGGTCTAACTGGTCTGGGGTCAGTTCTGCTGTGCAAACATATAAGCTGTATATTTATAGAAATAGAAATATCTGCTCATATTACACTGTGCATGAACATACTTGTTAGTGGTAAAGACTGGACTAACTGGTAGGGTAAAAAAACTACAGTTGATAGTTCATTGTCTAGTGTTTTAATAACTCATTCATTACCATATTATAACTTATTCATTACCATGTTATAACTTATTCATTACCATGTTATAACTCATTCATTACCATGTTTTAACTCATTCATTACCATGTTATAACTCATTCATTACCATGTTATAACTCATTCATTACCATGTTATAACTCATTCGTTACAATGTTACAACCCATTCATTACCATGTCTATATAGTAATAAAGTCTTAATTTTCTCGATGTTCATTTTTAAACTGTCAGAATGTTTACTGTGTCTGGTTTTTAAAGTTTATATCTTCACTGTACATCACATTCCATTTCAGTCTATAACTAAATAAGATACTTTCTGTGAAATTCGGAAATAGATTTCACATTAAAGCGAAACACACCGTTTTTCATTTCAAAACTGAATTAATCAGATTGTTCGATAACAGAGTTGATATAAAATTTTATTGAAGGTTTAAACTGTTTCAGTGAAACTCTCCAGGTTGGAGGTGATCTGAGTCTCCAGGTTTGGGTTTGTGAAGTGACCTGAAAAAATAAACCATGTTTAATTCACTACACGTCTGTGTGTGTGTGCGTGTATGTGTGTATGTGCAAAGAGAAAGATATACAGTAATATAAAGAACACACATCAGGTTGAAACACACAACTCAAAAATCAAAATTATATGAGAAAACCTTTGGAAAAAAAATTGTGTGTGTGTATGCGTGTGTGTGCGTGTGTGTGTCAGTAGTCAGTGTGTGTGTGCGTGTATGCGTGTGTGTGCGTGTGTGTGTCAGTAGAACCTTGCCTACCTGCCGCGAACTCCCGTATGTCAGCTGGTCTTTTTAAGAACACATCTCTGTATGAACAGAAGAACATCAGAGGAACATCAGAGGAACATCAGAGGAACATCAGAGGAACATCAGAGGAACATCAGAGGAACATCAGAAGAACATCAGAGGAACATCAGAGGAACATCAGAGGAACATCAGAGGAACATCAGAAGAACATCAGAGGAACATCAGAGGAACATCAGAGGAACATCAGAAGAACATCAGAGGAACATCAGAGGAACATCAGAAGAACATCAGAGGAACATCACAGGAACATCACAGGAACATCACAGGAACATCAGTTCTAGACAGATCAGTTCAGTAATCAGATGTTGGTTTCAAACCTTAGGAAGTCGCTCATCAGTAACTCCACCTCTGGATGAGCTCTTAAATATGTTTCGTTGTCAATTCTCGTTTTTATCTAAACAGAAATAATTGAAGGTTATCTCGCTGATTTCAGTTTTATTGTAATATATTGCATCAGCCCGTTAATAGCAACATGTAAATCCATGATTTGCTGCTGGTTATTTACTGACCTTATATTGTCTCAGTCTGTCTTGTTGCTCAGCGCTTAATGCCCCGAGGTCCAGTTCTTCTATCCAACTTCTTCCAGCCATATTTACGGATGTGTTATTTACTTTACAGCTGATCCAGTAGGACCAAAGAGGACAGAAACGGGAGGAAAAGCCACCTGTTGTTGACAAAATAACCTTTCATGATTGCTATGACAACAGCCTGTCTGTTATTCACTGTGTGACCGCACGGTGGCAGCAAAGACACACCAACGCACCTGTTCTTATTTACATTTACATTTATTAATTTATCCAAAGCGACTTACTAGAGACAGCATAGCAACGTGAATGAGTTATAACATGGTAATGAATAAGTTATAACATGGTATTGAATTAGTTATAACATGGTAATGAATGAGTTATAACATGGTAATCAAAGAGTTATAACATGGTAATGAATGAGTTATAACATGGTAATCAATGAGTTATAACATGGTAATGAATGAGTTATAACATGGTAATCCATGAGTTGTAACATGGTAATGAATGAGTTATAACATGGTAATCCATGAGTTATAACATGGTAATGAATGAGTTATAACATGGTAATCCATGAGTTGTAACATGGTAATGACTAAATTATAATAGGGAATGAGTTATAACATGGTAATGATACAATGAGTTATAAGCAGATACAATTAGCATAGCAACGTGATAGACCCCAAACAGGCTTATAGATTATGAAATGTTTTAATTCTCTATACTATTCTCAATAATGTGCATGCGAGATTGTCTTTTATGAAACTAGACGCCCCCCTAAAAATACTGACATACTTATTCATAAAAATAATGACACACTTAAAAATACCTACACACTCTTACAAAAAATATTTGTATTTTATT
This sequence comes from Protosalanx chinensis, assembly GCA_030340685.1. Lineage (NCBI taxonomy): Eukaryota > Metazoa > Chordata > Actinopteri > Osmeriformes > Salangidae > Protosalanx > Protosalanx chinensis. Next base: position 16,159,727 of record CM059322.1, on the reverse strand, counting down.
GCAATACAGGTATTTACAAAACACACCAAAATGAACAGCTCAGGGGCCCGTTCTTCGTACGTCGCTTGATACATCCGAGATCAAATGACACATCCAAGATGATTTCATCGTGCGAATCATGATCCGGCTAACTGGGTTCTTCGAACAAACCTGTTGTGTACGATTAGTATCACTGGATAGGATCGCGTGTTGGCTTAAAAGGGGATATGTATCGATAGTAGAAACATTGATCAGCAACGCTGCTATTGGCTGTTCAGCATGGCCAAAGAACGTGCCCACCTTTTCTCCCAATCAGAACAAGAGCTTTTAATGGAATTTGAGTCGTTATTTAAAACGACAGGGAACACCTCAAAGTCTGCAAATGCCAGGAGAGTGGGCTGGCAAAAAGTAGCAGACAACTTAAAGTAAAAGTGAAATACAAGAATATTCTACAAAATGGTAGCCTTTAATTCATACTGTCTTTATTTTAAAAAGCCACTTATTTTTCCTCCCTTTTAAAAACCACTGTTAAATGATGTGTTTGTCTATTTATAACAGCCACAAAGAAAAAGGCTAAAAAAACTGTATCTCTCAACAATTACACTTTATCCCGCAATACCCGATTAATTTGAAAAGCTCTGCGAATTATTCTCCCACCTTCCGCAAGAGGTTGCTCGCGTAAGGCTGCGACAGACTTTCCTATCTCCTCCGCTTATGAAGCCTCAATCTAATCTTGTTTACATGAAGGAAACCTGCTCCCGAGCAGGTTTGCGTTTACGGGCATGTTGCTATGACGACAAGTCTAGGATGAGCTTCGAAGAACCAAACGATCCAAGATCATGCCAAATCGTCAACAATCAAATCCAGCTAACTGAGTTAGCGACGTACGAAGAACGGGCCCCAGGAATCATAATAGTGAAAACGTGTGTATTGTCTTTGTGTGCGCGTGTGTGTGCATATGTGTGAGTGCGTGTGTGCAAAGAGAAAGATGGTCAATATAAAGAACACACATCAGGTTGAAACACACAACTCAAAATTAAAAACCAAAAGTTTCCTGACTTCAGACTGGAGCTCATCTGCCTGAAATCCAGGAAGTCTTCAGCAACGGTCTGTCTGGACCAGAAAGTAGCTGATGTTGTTAAAATCAAAGTCCTCCCCCTCCTCCCCCTCATCCCCCCCCTCCCCCTCCTCCCCCTCCTCCCCCTCCTCCCCCCCCCTCCCCCTCCTTCATCTCTTCTTCTGATCCTTCCTTGACCTCCACTTCCTGTGGGAGGGGCTCTTTGAGATGCGGGGGGTCATAGTTCATCAGTGCGTGAGCTTCCTGGAGCGGAGGAGCTGAAGGGGCGGAGCCAGGGAGGCAGGACTTCCTGTTGCTCAGGCTCATGAACTTGGAGACCAACCTGTCCTTATGTCTGAGAGAGGAAGAGGAGAGAGACTGAAGAAGGATCCAGCATGTTCTGAGGTGGGATCTAGCATGTTCTGAGGTGGGATCTAGCATGTTCTGAGGTGGGATCTAGCATGTTCTGAGGTGGGATCTAGCATGTTCTGAGGTGGGATCTAGCATGTTCTGAGGTGGGATCCAGCATGTTCTGAGGTGGGATCTAGCATGTTCTGAGGTGGGATCTAGCATGTTCTGAGGTGGGATCTAGCATGTTCTGAGGTGGGATCTAGCTTGTTCTGAGGTGTGATCTAGCATGTTCTGAGGTGGGATCCAGCATGTTCTGAGGTGGGATCTAGCATGTTCTGAGGTGGGATCTAGCATGTTCTGAGGTGGGATCTAGCATGTTCTGAGGTGGGATCTAGCTTGTTCTGAGGTGGGATCCAGCATGTTCTGAGGTGGGATCTAGCATGTTCTGAGGTGGGATCTAGCATGTTCTGAGGTGGGATCCAGCATGTTCTGAGGTGGGATCTAGCATGTTCTGAGGTGGGATCTAGCTTGTTCTGAGGTGGGATCCAGCATGTTCTGAGGTGGGATCTAGCATGTTCTGAGGTGTGATCTAGCATGTTCTGAGGTGGGATCTAGCATGTTCTGAGGTGGGATCTAGCATGTTCTGAGGTGGGATCTAGCATGTTCTGAGGCGTGATCTAGCATGTTCTCAACACCAGCAGGGGCATCTGGGATCATGTGCTGGTACACAGAGCTGGATAAGGTTTACCTGAGCAGGTAGGTGATGAGCAGGGTGACTGACAGCAGAACACAACACCCCCCCACCCACAGGGGGAGAGGGGACACCTGGTGATCCACATCCGAAGATTCAAGCTCTGAGAGCAGGAGAGACAAGGAGGAGAGATGGAGAGAGAGGAGAGATGGAGAGAGAGGAGAGATGGAGAGAGAGAGGGAGGAGGGATGAGAGAGAGACAGGGAGGGGGATGGAGATGGAGAGAGAGAGACAGGAAGGAGAGATGGAGAGAGAGACAGGGAGGAGAGATGAGAGAGAGAGACGAGGAGGGGGGATGGAGAGAGAGACAGGGAGGGGGGATGGAGATGGAGAGAGAGAGACAGGAAGGAGAGATGGAGAGAGAGAGACGAGGAGGGGGGATGGAGAGAGAGAGCACGGATGGAAAGATGAGAGAGAGAGAGAGGGAGGAGAGATGGAGAGAGAGAGAGAGAGAGACAGGGAGGAGAGATGGAGAGAGAGAGAGAGAGAGGGAGGAGAGATGGAGAGAGAGAGAGAGAGAGAGAGGGAGGAGAGATGGAGAGAGAGAGAGAGGGAGGAGAGATGGAGAGAGAGAGAGACAGGGAGGAGAGATGGAGAGAGAGAGAGAGAGAGAGGAGAGATGGAGAGAGAGAGAGAGAGAGGGAGGAGAGATGGAGAGAGAGAGAGAGAGAGGAGAGATGGAGAGAGAGAGAGAGACAGGGAGGAGAGATGGAGAGAGAGAGAGAGACAGGGAGGAGAGATGGAGAGAGAGAGAGAGAGAGAGACAGGGAGGAGAGATGGAGAGAGAGACAGGGATGTCTGAGTGTGTTTGATACAGAACAGAGGGAGGAAGTATTCTCTGCATTTCCTGTTTTTAGTTTCATAATGAAACCCTGGAGGACAGAAGCAGGAAGTGTCACATGTCATCTGACCAATCCCGCGTGAACTTGTGAGCTGTAACCATGACGACCCCAGAGTCATGTCCTACCTCTAGGGAGCTCCTCATCTGTCATCCCAGATCCTTCCCCACACAGGACGAAGTAATCACACTGTATCAGAGAGAGAGAGAGAGAGAGAGCATCACACTGTATCAGAGAGAGAGAGAGAGAGAGAGAGCATCACACTGTATCAGAGAGAGAGAGAGAGAGAGAGCATCACACTGTATCAGAGAGAGAGAGAGAGAGAGCATCACACTGTATCAGAGAGAGAGAGAGAGAGAGCATCACACTGTATCAGAGAGAGAGAGAGAGAGAGAGAGAGCATCACACTGTATCAGAGAGAGAGAGAGAGAGAGAGCATCACACTGTATCAGAGAGAGAGAGAGAGAGAGCATCACACTGTATCAGAGAGAGAGAGAGAGAGAGAGCATCACACTGTATCAGAGAGAGAGAGAGAGCATCACACTGTATCAGAGAGAGAGAGAGAGAGAGAGAGAGCATCACACTGTATCAGAGAGAGAGAGAGCATCACACTGTATCAGAGAGAGAGAGAGAGAGAGCATCACACTGTATCAGAGAGAAAGAGAGAGAGAGAGAGTGTCACACTGAACCAGAGAGTGTGTGTGTGTGTGTGTGTGTGTGTGTGTGGTGTATGTGTGTGTGTGTGAGGTGTGTGTGCTGTGTGTGGTGTTTGTGTGTGGTGTGTGTGTGTGGTGTGCGGTGTGTGTGTATGGTGTGTGTGTGCTGTGTGTGTGTGTGTGTGTGCTGTGTGTGTGGTGTGTGTGTGTGTGGTGTGTGTGTTTCCATGGTTCTCACCATAGTTGGAGCAGCACCACTCACAGCAGTAGGAACAGGTGCTGTGGAAACACAATGTGCAGTTAACGTGATTAAACAGAACATGTATGTTACACTCATGGTGGTATGTGTGTGTTTAAGTACACGTGTACGTTTGGATGTTTGATCAGAAGTGTGTGTGTGTGAGAGGCAGTGTGTGTGTGAGAGGCAGTGTGTGTGTACCTGTCCAAGTGTATCCAGTGTGTGTGTGTGTGTGTGTGTACCTGTCCAGGTGTGTCCAGTGTGTGTGTGTGTGTGTACCTGTCCAGGTGTGTCCAGTGTGTGTGTGTGTGTGTGTGTACCTGTCCAGGTGTGTCCAGTGTGTGTGTGTGTGTGTGTGTGTGTGTACCTGTCCAGGTGTGTCCATATACAGGTGAGCTCCAGTCACTCCAGCTTCCATCAAACTCTTCTTTAGCGCTGAGCTGGATGAGGTACTGCAGCCCTGGAACTGCATCTGTTATCATGTAGGAGTGAGCTGCTGTTTTCTGCTCGGCCTGGACACACACACACACACACCACGTACACACACACACCCAAACACACACATACACACACATACACACACACACCAATGCACATACACACACATAAACAAAACAGGTTGAACCAGTTGGCAGCATCGCCACAGACGATAGTCTGAACACAGAGATGAATACAGGAAAACTGGACCACAATAACACCCAGGAACACACACACACACACACACACTGGACACACCTGGACAGGTACACATCACACACACACACACACACACACACTGGACACACCTGGACAGGTACACACACACACACACACACACTGGACACACCTGGACAGGTACACACACACACACACACACACACACTGGACACACCTGGACAGGTACACACACACACACACACACTGGACACACCTGGACAGGTACACACACACACACACACACACACACACACTGGACACACCTGGACAGGTACACACACACACACACACACACACACACACACTGGACACACCTGGACAGGTACACACACACACACACACACTGGACACACCTGGACAGGTACACACACACACACACACACACACTGGACACACCTGGACAGGTACACACACACACACACACACACACACACACTGGACACACCTGGACAGGTACACATCACACACACACACACACACACTGGACACACCTGGACAGGTACACATCACACACACACACACACACACTGGACACACCTGGACAGGTACACATCACACACACACACACACACACACTGGACACACCTGGACAGGTACACACACACACACACACACACACACACTGGACACACCTGGACAGGTACACACACACACACACACACACTGGACACACCTGGACAGGTACACACACACACACACACACTGGACACACCTGGACAGGTACACACACACACACACACACTGGACACACCTGGACAGGTACACACACACACACACACACACACACACTGGACACACCTGGACAGGTACACACACACACACACACACACACTGGACACACCTGGACAGGTACACATCACACACACACACACACACACTGGACACACCTGGACAGGTACACATCACACACACACACACACACACACTGGACACACCTGGACAGGTACACATTACACACACACACACACTCTGGACACACCTGGACAGGTACACATCACACACACACACACACACACTGGACACACCTGGACAGGTACACACACACACACACACACACACACACACTGGACACACCTGGACAGGTACACATCACACACACACACACACACACTGGACACACCTGGACAGGTACACATCACACACACACACACACACACTGGACACACCTGGACAGGTACACATCACACACACACACACACACACACTGGACACACCTGGACAGGTACACACACACACACACACACACACACTGGACACACCTGGACAGGTACACACACACACACACACACACACTGGACAGGTACACACACACACACACACACACACTGGACACACCTGGACAGGTACACACACACACACACACACTGGACACACCTGGACAGGTACACACACACACACACACACACACACACTGGACACACCTGGACAGGTACACACACACACACACACACACACACACTGGACACACCTGGACAGGTACACATCACACACACACACACACACACACTGGACACACCTGGACAGGTACACATCACACACACACACACACACACACTGGACACACCTGGACAGGTACACATTACACACACACACACACTCTGGACACACCTGGACAGGTACACATCACACACACACACACACACACTGGACACACCTGGACAGGTACACATCACACACACACACACACACACACTGGACACACCTGGACAGGTACACATCACACACACACACACACACACACTGGACACACCTGGACAGGTACACATCACACACACACACACACACACACTGGACACACCTGGACAGGTACACATCACACACACACACACACTGGACACACCTGGACAGGTACACACACACACACACACACACACACACACCCCGTGTGTCACTGCCTCAGGGCGGTAGATGAGGCGATACTTGAGTATGAAGTAGCGGTCTCTCTCCTTCCAGGAGTGTGGGTACGTCCAGGTGACCTTCAGCCTGGTGCTGTGCCCCTTCACAGGGAACACCTGGAGACCTGAGGGGGGGTCTGGCTTCACTGACACACAGCAAGAGGGGGGGAAGAGAGGGGGGGGGGGGTTAGTCAGCTAAGACAGGGGTCTCCAACCCTGGTCCTCAGGAGCCACACTGTCCTGAAGGTTCTAGATGTTTCCCTGCTCCAGCAACCCTGATTCTAATGAATGGGTCATTATGAGACTTCCACAGAGCTTGATAACGACCCACTCATTAGGACCAGCTGTGCTGGAGCAGGGAAACATCTAGAACCTTTAGGACAGCGGCCCTCGAGGACCAAGGTTAATGAGCCCTGAGCTAGGATACTACAGCCATGTGCAGACACACACACAGACACACACACAGACACAGACACACACAGACACACACAGACACACACAGACACACACAGACACACACATACACAGACACACACAGACACACACACACACACACAGACACACACATACACACACAGACACAGACACACACACACACACACAGACACACACAGACACACACAGACACAGACACACACACACACACAGCCTCCAGCTTACATATGTCCAGGGGGAAGAAGTGGATGTGGGGGCTGACAGAGCGGCCTGCAGCATTACTGACACACAGGTAGGCGTGATGAAGAACTCTGAGCTCGTCTTCCTCCTGAGTCACAGCACACCAGCAACGCCTCAACACTGCTGAGAAGGAGCACTTCACCTGGGAGAATGAGCTGGACAAACTGAGAGGGGGGAGGAGGGGGGGGGGGGGGAGAGAGGTGTGAGGAACCCTCTTCTACCCTGAGGAAGGGGGGGAGGGGGGGGGGGGGAGTCCTCTTCATGCTCTCACCTCTTACTGACGAAGAGATGGCACTGAGGCTGCGCTGTCACTGGCTGCCGGGCCGTCCAATCACAGCGGATCTTGCTGCCTGGTGACCTCTTGTAGCATGACAGAGTGGGCTGCTCAGGAGGAACTGAGGACAGAGAGAAGGAAGTCATGAGGTAAGAAAACCACCTTCGTGCTGTAAAAGGGGGACGGTCACATTTCTTTTATTGTTCTTTGGTACATTAAACAGTTTACATTCAGTCATTCAGCAGACGCTCTTATCCAGAGACTTACAGCAAGTACAGGGACATTCCCCCCTGAGGCAAGTAGGGTGAAGTGCCTTGCCCAAGGACACAATATAATTTTGCATGGCCAGGAACCTTCTGATTGTCCTCCTCACCTGCTACCACCACTCTGAAGGACACAGTGTGGTTCCTGTCATGGCAGCTGTAGCTTCCTGCATCCTGGACAGTCACTGCAGACAGATTCAGGAATGCTCCTCTGATCCTGAGAGACACACCCCCCTCTCCCCCTCTCCCCCCCTCTCCCCCTCTCAGCAGCCTGCCATTCAGTCTCCAATGAGGCCTTCCCCCCTCCTCCCACTCCCTTCCCACCTGCCCCCTCTCCACCCTAACCCCCTCTTCCTCCTCCACACCCCCTCCCACTCCGGCCGTCCTGCTTGCCCACAGCGCTGCCTCAGAAGGTGGGACGTTGTCGGTGGTCGAGTGTGTGGCTCCAAGATGCCTGCCAGAGCTGTCTGGAGCTCCATAGCTCTGGTCTGCAGCTTGGTCTGCTGCCCCAGTGGAGGAGACAGCCTGTCCAGCAGCTCTGACCTCCTCTGGGGTCAGACTCTGTTCAGTAAGAGCAGCTTCCTGGGGTTCAGTAAGAGCAGCTTCCTGGGGTTCAGTGACGCTCTCTGCCCTAGCCGAGTCAGAGGTTGTTTCCATGACAGCGGTGTGTCTGTGAGCGCCTCTGTCTGCTGTGGTGCGGAGGGAGTCCATCTGCTCTGCTCTCAGCACCGTCACCTCCAACCCATCCAACTTCGCCCAGCCGCTGCAGCCCAGAAGCAGCTCACTGCCCGGGGGAACAACCAGCGCTCCAGGAGGGAGCTCTGGAGGAAGACCAGAAAACACAAGAGCAGGGAAGAAGGGGCTGAGAGAGGGGGGAAGAGTGTGTGCTGTGTGTGTGCTGTGCTGAGCATGTGCTGTGCTGTGTGTGTGTTGTGTGTGTGCTGTGCTGTGTGTGTGCTGTGTGTGTGTGTACTGTGCAGGTGTGCAGCCCCCTCACCCTTCTGCTTCCCTCCCCAGACCCTCACCCTTCTGCTTCCCTCCCCAGCCCCCTCACCCTTCTGCCTCCCTCCCCAGACCCCTCACCCTGTTATTGACCCTCCATAAGTTTTAAACGATCAATAATCTGAGACCTTGACGCCTCTGGATCAATAATAGTTAATCAGTTATTCGTATCAGTTCTGTTTCTGAAAAAAAGACGGCAACTGAGAAAACACACCGCGTTCATATGATGTCAAATAATACTTTAGACTTGAACTAAACTAAGTGGAACACGACAGACACAATGATACAATGTAATTATAAATACCTAAAGATAATAAAATATGTGGCATGTCTCCTTACCTGTGTAGGGACAGAGCTGGGAGCTGAACCCTGAACACAGCGGGATCAGGAACACCAGGATCACACACATGATCTCTTAAACACAAGAGCCCATTAAACACCTAAACTAAGATACATTTAGAAAAGAACATTAACTGAGTTATGATCATAATTCCCAGAACGCGACTAGAATCAGATCTCAGTAGTGGAAATTCGTTTTACTAAGTACATTATACAAGCAGGTACTGCGAACACCAGATAAGGACTGTGTCTGTATTTAAAGTCCGTTATTTCGACACATGTTCCTCTTTAACCCGCAGAGTCTCTGAGCACTGAGCAGTAGGGGAGACCGGGGAGTGTTGTAACACATTTGGTTTGCGCGTCTGTAACTCAGTGGTTGTTTGTGCTGGGTCTCTTAAACTTTGATACATACTACTATATAACTGTTTTCTACAAATATAACTCACTTTGACATCTTTTAAACAATCAAAGATTATGTGAGTTAGTGTCCAACGCAAAGAGTTCCGTTGTTACAATCTACCCCACATCTGGGGTGAGATGTAACACCAGCTGGGGATGGATGTAACAATGAGAGGTAATTTGCTCAAATAAGATCCACACTATAAAATTTACAGTTACTGTCCTGTGCCAACTGGTATGCAAACTTCCTGACCTAAAAGCAAGTGATCAGTAAACATGTTATCCCCATGAATGATGTATGACACCTTGGGGCAACAAGTAAGCCACAACAATTGATTTGGATAGCTTTAAATAAATTCTCTACCTCTTAATAATAGCTAATAATTATGGAGAGACTTTTTTCCATTTTTTTTATTATGCCTATCTAATTGTTACCTCTCGAGGGGTTAACCCATAGAACAGATCAGCTGCTTCTGTTAAATACTCTGTCAAGAGTTCCTCCTGTTACAACTATCCCCACAACAACCAGCCATTACATAGCTAACTGTTTAAGGTATTTGGGTTTGAAGTTAGCATGAATACTGAACATCAAATTAAACTAGAGAAACGGTTACTTTAGGTGATATAAATTGCAACTTTGCATTAGAATTATCACTAAACAGAGACATGCCACTTTTCATGTGAGCTTGAAATGGAAACGGGAGTCTACGATATTGATGACATCACTGTAGCTCTTTTCTAGTTGGCCAAACTGACAGTGTTACAACTAACCCCGTGTTACAACACTCCCTGGTCTCCCCTACATTATTTGGTTTTGGTAAAAAGAAAGAAAAATAAGTCTGTTCAAACTTCATCCAGAGCAAGTTTTCACCTTTTGGGACCTTTAATGTTTGTGCATTGATGATTTGAGAACACAATAACTAAAAAATATTATACCTTTTTATGAATATAAAAAGCCTCTTCTGTGTTAGTCAACTATATAAAGTTTTTTTTTACGCAGCTTTGTTGTTGTTGCATGTCGTGTTTCCTCTTTAGACGGAGAAAGACTTGAGACATTTATTTCTCAACGTGTGTCGACACGTCATGCATGCACAAACACGTAAAGCCACAAACACGTAAACACACAAACACGTAAACACACAAACACGTAAACAGCACGTGACAGGAGTAGCAGAACAAAATAAACCACAGCCATGTTCTCCCACAGAGAAGGAAGTTTCTAGAGGTATTTATTATTATTGACCATCATCCAACACTCCTCCCTCTCTCAGTACCTCACCTCCTCCCTCTCTCAGTACCTCACCTCCTCCCTCTCTCAGTACCTCACCTCCTCCCTCCTCTCTCTCTATCTCACCTCCTCCCTCTCAATACCTCACCTCCTCCCTCCTCTCTCACCTCCTCCCTCTCTCAGTACCTCACCTCCTCCCTCCTCTCTCTCTATCTCACCTCCTCCCTCTCTCAGTACCTCACCTCCTCCCTCCTCTCTCTCTATCTCACCTCCTCCCTCTCAGTACCTCACCTCCTCCCTCTCTCAGTACCTCACCTCCTCCCTCCTCTCTCTCTATCTCACCTCCTCCCTCTCTCAGTACCTCACCTCCTCCCTCCTCTCTCTCTATCTCACCTCCTCCCTCTCTCAGTACCTCACCTCCTCCCTCCTCTCTCTCTACCTCATCTTCTCCCTCCTCTCTCTATCTCACCTCCTCTCTCTCTACCTCACCTCCTCCCCCCCGTCACAGGGACAGAAGCAGCACAAACAATAACAACATTATGTTAACAATATTTCTTTTGATAAATCTCTTTTTTTGATAAATCTCTGTTATCACAGAAGCTGCCTTGCAAACGCTGATCTGAGAGCAGGTGTGTGTGGTCAGGTAGACCACGGCCACTGGATGAGCAGATCCTCAGAGCTGGAAGATACAGTACACAGTCTGTGGGAGGATGGGTGACGCGAATCAAATGTACCCAATGATCTGCGACACACTCATGATGGGAAGAAGCTGAGCAAGAGGAAGTCTGGGAAGGAGAAGTCAGTGTAGAAGAGAATCAGACACCAATATGGTGCAGAACAGGAACCACAGGATGAGGACAGCCAGACCAGGAGACAGGAGACAAGAGACAAGAGACAAGAGACAGGAGTGTCTGTGTTCCAGACCAGGAGACAAGAGACAGGAAACAGGTGTGTCTGTGTCCCAGACCAGGAGACAGGAGTGCCTGTGTTCCAGACCAGGAGACAGGAGACAGGAGACAGGTGTGTCTGTGTTCCAGACCAGGAGACAGGTGTGTCTGTGTTCCAAACCAGGAGACAGGTGTGTCTGTGTTCCTTTAACGTCAAACACGTTCTCACTGAGAACTTCAGTGAACACAAACACTTAAAAGAGCAGCTCTCATACTGTCAAAGGATGATGCTCTCATTGGTCGACTCTCCTGATGCTCTCATTGGTCGACTCTCCTGATGCTCTCATTGGTCGACTCCCCTGATGCTCTCATTGGTCAACTCTCCTGATGCTGTCATTGGTCGACTCTGTCTTCCCTGTTACTATGCTCTCACCCATTGCTACTAAAGTAATATTGTTTCTAAGCTTAAGATGTTTTCTCTGTGCTCAACTTTATATTATCAAATAAGTTTTACATAGTATCTGATTTGGAGCGAAGTTTTGCTTGATGTGTGTGTGTGTGTGTGACTGCAGCCTGGGTGTGTGTGTGTGTGTGACTGCAGCCTGTGTGTGTGTGTGTGTGTGACTGCAGCCTGGGTGTGTGTGTGTGTGTGACTGCAGCCTGGGTGTGTGTGTGTGTGTGACTGCAGCCTGGGTGTGTGTGTGTGTGACTGCAGCCTGTGTGTGTGTGACTGCAGCCTGTGTGTGTGTGTGACTGCAGCCTGTGTGTGTGTGTGTGTCTGTGACTGCAGCTAGTGTGTGTGTGTGTGTGTGACTGCAGCTAGTGTGTGTGTGTGTGTGTGTGTGTGACTGCAGCCTGTGTGTGTGTGTGTGTGACTGCAGCTAGTGTGTGTGTGTGTGACTGCAGCTAGTGTGTGTGTGTGTGAGTGATTGCAGCTAGTGTGTGTTTACACTCCAGTCAGATTGGCAATACTTGGTGAACCGTTCCCAAACATTTCCAAGCTAGGAATGTCTGGAGTTTTTAATCTCCCAGTTTTTCCCATAAATCCTTTGGATTTCTCTCCATCTGGTCGTCAGTCTCCGAGTCACACGACATGGCTGGTTTCCTTGGCAACGGGGGAGGAGCCAGGGACGCTGGCTCCACTGATACGAGTGGCAACGCCCTCCAACCCAGTAGAGCTTCCTGATGACCAGAGGACAGAGTTAGAGAGAGGGGGGGGGGGGGGGGGGGGGGGGGTGAGGGAGGTAGGGGGGGGAGGTGAGGGGAAGGGAGGTGAGGGAGGTGAGGGGACGGGAGGGAGGAGGGAGGGAGGTGAGGGAGGGAGGTGAGGTGAGGGAGGAGGTGAGGGAATGAGGTGAGGGAGGGGAGGGAGAGTAAGGAGGTGAGATATACTGCAGCTCACCTGAACAAGAGACAGCCTCCAACAGAGTCTCCCCAGGAGCTCTCACTGGATGGGGGCTAAGCTGGCTGGGGCTGAGGCTGGGCGCTGAGGCTGGGGCTGAGGCTGGGGCTGAGGCTGGGGTGAGGCTGAGGTTAGAGGGGTGTGAGGCTTGGGATCCATGAGCGGGCGTGTGTGGGTCCTTCTCTAGGGCGTGTCATGGGACCCCCCTACGAGCGAGGAGGAGTTAGATAGAGGCGGGCGGAGCCGGAGGCGTGGCTGGGGGCGGGCTGGCTTGGCTGGGGGGCGTGTGTTTCTTCTTGCGGAGCGTGTCGATCCAGCTGGTGCTGTGTCGCGAGGCGAAGCTGGCCAATCCCAGAGAGGACAGCCTCATGTTCCTCCCGGAGGTGATGAGCTCCCCAAAGCCCTCCTGGTGAGAGAAGGCATACCCTGACCTCCTGGAGCCGCCCCTCGCCCCAACACGACCCTCACTGACGCTGCCCAGCCCGGAGCGGACTCCACCCACACCCCCAACACCTGCAGGGGGACGCTTCTTCTGACGGACGAGCTTGGTGTAGCGCACCTGTAGAGGAAGAGGAGGAGGAGGGAGGAGAGGAGGAGGGGGGGGAGGAGGGAGAGGAGGAGAGGAGGAGGAGGAGGAGGGAGAGCAGGGAAGTCAGAACTAGTTCACCACTGATGATGCTGACAAATAGTCCCTTTACATAAGGCAGCACAGCACACACACACACACACACCACAGTGCAAGCACACACACACACCACAGTGTGCACACACACACCACAGTGCCAGCACACACACACACCACAGTGCAGCACACACACACCCACAGTGTGCACACACACACCACAGTGCAGCACACACACACACCACAGTGCAGCACACACACACACCACAGTGTGCACCACACACACCACAGTGCAGCACACACACACACACCACAGTGCAGCACACACACACACCACAGTGTGCACACACACACCACAGTGCAGCACACACACACACCACAGTGTGCACACACACACCACAGTGTGCCACACACACACACCACAGTGCAGCACACACACACAACCACAGTGTGCACACACACACCACAGTGTGCACACACACACCACAGTGTGCACACTCACACCACAGTGTGCACACACACACCACAGTGTGCACACACACACCACAGTGTGCACACACACACACACCACAGTGCAGCACACACACACACCACAGTGTGCACACACACACCACAGTGTGCACACACACACCACAGTGTGCACAACACACACCACAGTGTGCACACACACACCACAGTGTCCAGTTCATCCTCCCCCCTCTCTTCCTCACCGTGTCAGACAGTTCAGGCTTCAGGTCCAGCTTCAGGAAGCGGACGCCAGCACAGGTACCACACAGATCACTGTCGCCAGGCGATGGTCAACCACAACCACCGGCTGAACTAATGTGCTCTGGGGCACTGCCTACACACACACACACACACACAGATGTTATGTTACAACAGAAACCATGCCTGTATGTATGTGTGGTGTGTGTGTGTGTGTGTGTGGGGGAGAGAGGGGCACTCACCTACAAAGTGGAGCTGGTTAGGGGAACAGTGTGAAGAGAGCTTGGCTGTGCATGGCCAACATGATGCACAGGTAAACACCCAGAGATCCCCACACAAAGAAGTGGTTTATAGCTGTCCAGTAACCTGTGTCCAGAGCAAATCTACACACACACACACACAGGCACACACACACACACACACACACACAGACAGTGAAGCATCAATATACTGTATCAAATCAAACCAGTACACTACCTACCTAACTTTCAGAACCAGAACATGTAGACACACACACACACACATAACACCTACACACACACACATCTCAGCCCCACTCACCTGCACACTGACCACGATGACCAGGGCTGTTGCCGTGGTGACAGCGAAGGTCTGGTAGTCAGCGAGCGGCTCCCCAGACCTCTGGGTGGCGCCAGAGAGGCTGGCGTAGGGAACGAAGAAGAGAACCAGCGAGGTGAAGACGCCCTGGGAGAGACAGATGAAGAACTCCCTCTTGTTGAACAGCAGGTTCAGCTGGCCTGGTTCATACAGCTTAGGGAACTCTAACTGTGCTTGCTCTGGAACATCCTGCAACAGACACACAAGCACAGGCAGACACAGACAGACACAGGCAGACACAGGCAGACACAGTCAGACACAGGCAGACACAGTCAGACACAGGCAGACACAGGCAGACACAGCAGGACACAGCAGACAGGCAGACACAGTCAGACACAGTCAGACACAGGGAGACACAGCAGACAGGCAGACAGAGTCAGACACAGTCAGACACAGGGAGACACAGTCAGACACAGTCAGACACAGTCAGACACAGTCAGACACAGGCAGACACAGGCAGACACAGTCAGACACAGGCAGACACAGTCAGACACAGGCAGACAACAGTCAGACACAGGCAGACACAGGCAGACACAGCAGACAGGCAGACACAGTCAGACACAGTCAGACACAGACAGACACAGGCAGACACAGTCAGACACAGGCAGACACAGGCAGACACAGACAGACACAGGCAGACACAGTCAGACAGACAGACACAGGCAGACACAGTCAGACAGGCAGACACAGGCAGACACAGTCAGACACAGTCAGACACAGGCAGACACAGGCAGACACAGTCAGACACAGGCAGACACAGGCAGACACAGGCAGACACAGTCAGACACAGGCAGACACAGTCAGACACAATTCAGACACAGTCAGACACAGACAGACACAGGCAGACACAGTCCAGACACAGGCAGACACAGGCAGACACAGTCAGACACAGGGAGACACAGTCAGACACAGTCAGACACAGGGAGAACACAGTCAGACACAGTCAGACACAGTCAGACACAGCAAGACACAGGCAGACACAGACAGACACAGGCAGACACAGGCAGACACAGTCAGACACAGGCAGACACAGGCAGACACAAGCAGACAGGCAGACACAGTCAGACACAGTCAGACACAGGGAGACACAGCAGACAGGCAGACACAGTCAGACACAGTCAGGACACGGAGGACACAGTCAGACACAGTCAGACACAGTCAAGGACACAGTCAGGACACAGGCAGACACAGGCAGACACAGTCAGACACAGTCAGACACAGGCAGACACAGGCAAAACACAGGCAGACACAGTCAGACACAGGCAGACACAGTCAGACACAGGCAGGACACAGGCAGACACAGCAGACAGGCAGACACAGTCAGACACAGTCAGACACAGACAGACACAGGCAGACACAGTCAGACACAGGCAGACACAGGCAGACACAGTCAGACACAGGCAGACACAGACAGACACAGGCAGACACACTTGTGTGTGTGTGTTTGAGGGGGGTAGATATAAGTGTGTGTGTGACAGACCTGATCAAATATCCCCATGGCCAGCACAGGAGCGAAGTGTAGACGATGTTGTAGAGAGTGATGAAGTACTGATCATACACTGTCTGAAAGAGACAGCAGACACAGTCACACAACCTGAACACAGCGCCTCCTCCACCTGTACACAGCCCCTCCTCCACCTGAACACAGCCCCTCCTCCACCTGAACACAGCCCCTCCTCCACCTGAACACAGCCCCTCCTCCACCTGAACACAGCCCCCTCCTCCACCTGAACACAGCCCCTCTCCACCTGAACACAGCCCCTCCTCCTCCTGAACACAGCCCCTCCTCCACCTGAACACAGCCCTCCTCCTCCTGAACACAGCCCCTCCTCCACCTGAACACAGCCCTCCTCCACCTGAACACAGCCCCTCCTCCTCCTGAACACAGCCCCTCCTCCTCCTGAACACAGCCCCTCCTCCTCCTGAACACAGCCCCTCCTCCTCCTGAACACAGCCCCTCCTCCTCCTGACACAGCCCCCTCCTCCACCTGAACACAGCCCCTCCTCCTCCTGAACACAGCCCCTCCTCCACCTGAACACAGCCCCTCCTCCTCCTGAACACAGCCCCTCCTCCACCTGAACACAGCCCCTCCTCCACCTGAACACAGCCCCTCCTCCACCTGAACACAGCCCCTCCTCCTCCTGAACACAGCCCCTCCTCCTCCTGAACACAGCCCCTCCTCCTCCCTGAACACAGCCCCTCCTCCACCTGTACACAGCCCCTCCTCCACCTGAACACAGCCCCTCCTCCACCTGAACACAGCCCCTCCTCCACCTGAACACAGCCCCTCCTCCTCCTGAACACAGCCCCTCCTCCACCTGAACACAGCCCTCTCCACCTCCCACAGCTGGGCGCTCAGCCTCACCTGAGCAGAGAAACCACAGAAGAAGCCGAACCAGAAGTGGACCATGGTGAAGCCAAAGTTCTTGTAGAAGAAGTAACAGAGGAAGCGGCACATGCGCAGGTAAGACCAGCGACCATGAACCAGCAGGAGGCGCTGCAGGAAGCGAAACTGGGAGAAGGAGTAGTCAGAGGCCAACACAGCCTGGATGCCCTCCTGACCTGAGATCCCAACACCTATATGAGCTGCTGCAGGGGGAGGTCAAAGGGCAGAGGTC
>CM059322.1:16116788-16141732 GCA_030340685.1 Protosalanx chinensis | reverse complement strand
AGAGACAGGGAGGGAGGGACAGAGAGGGAGGGACAGAGAGAGAGACAGAGAGAGAGAGAGACAGTTACAAATGGACAGATCTATTTGTAAACAGGAGAAAGATGTGAAAAGGATGGACAGATGGAGAGGTGGAAAAAAAGAAGAATTCAACAGCTAAAAGATGAAAAATAAATAAAAAAGAGGAAATTGTAGAGACTTGAGTGAAATAAAAAACAAACAATCATGACAAAACCATTGGAATGGTTGTTTTGACTAGAGGTGAGAGGCAGGCAGTGAAGGGGGGGGTGGAAGGAAAGAAGGAAGGAAGGAGGAAGGAAACGTATCCAGCCAGCCTCATCAATCGTAGCCCAGATCGATCCCTAACAGACCTTAGAGTCTCTCTGAGGATGTTAAGATGTCAGCTTCGTTCCACTAAGGAAATAGTGGAGCTATTAAACACAGAAACACTCCTGAACAACAGACACAAACCCACCAGCAGACAGACAGACAGAGAAACAGACAGACAGACAGAGAGGCAGACAGGCAGACAGACAGGCAGACAGGCAGACAGACAGAGAGACAGACAGACAGACAGACAGACAGAGAGGCAGACAGGCAGACAGACAGGCAGACAGGCAGACAGACAGACAGGCAGACAGGCAGATAGGCAGACAGGCAGGCAGGCAGACAGACAGACAGGAAGACAGACAGGCAGACAGGCAGACAGACAGACATACAGGCAGACAAACAGACATACAGACAGACAGACATACAGGCAGACAAACAGACATACAGACAGACAGACACAGACAAACAGACAGGC
Organism: Protosalanx chinensis; assembly: GCA_030340685.1. Lineage (NCBI taxonomy): Eukaryota > Metazoa > Chordata > Actinopteri > Osmeriformes > Salangidae > Protosalanx > Protosalanx chinensis. Next base: position 16,140,930 of record CM059322.1, on the reverse strand, counting down.
AGACAGACATACAGGCAGACAGACAGGCAGGCAGGCAGGCAGGCAGGCAGACAGACAGACAGGATATTAACAGAGACAATGACGAATTTGGGGAGTTCCCTATACAACTATGGTCCTAATGTACAGTATAATTATAGTTCAGACTGGGTCACACTGTCCGTACAAAATACCTCCACATGTGTTCCCATCAGAGACAGACTGCATGGGTACCAATGAACCTGTAACTAAATACTACGACTTTACAGGGACATCTTCTTCCTGCCCTGCCCTCCTTTCATCCTCTCTTCTTCTGTTCTAGCTCTCTCCTAACTATTCTGGGTTTTCCTCTGTTCTAGGGAGCTCAGCTAGGAAGTTCAAACACAGACAGTCACAACCGTATCTACACAACAGTCCTGGACAACAAACTACTTACTGTGGAATGAAAATGATCAAAATTAAATACAATTAAAATGTACATGTAAAAAATATTTCCCCCACTGTAGTTTTGCTAGGAAAACCCGCTAAGGATAATCAACAGCATAAACACACAGCAACATGTAGAGATTGTGATTTACTCACAGTGAAGCAGAGAGAGAAGTCCAACAACACAGAGAGAGACTCTGCCTCTCATGATGTCTGGAACACATGAGGACAGAGAGAGAGGGGAGCAGGAGAGGAGGAGGGAGGAAGGGGAGAGAGAGGGACCAGAGAGAGGAGGAGGGGAGAGAGAGGGGAGAGAGAGGGACCAGAGAGAGGAGGAGGGGAGAGAGAGGGGGGAGAGAGGGACCAGAGAGAGGGGGAGGGGAGAGAGAGGGACCAGAGAGAGGAGGAGGGGAGAGAGAAGGGAGAGAGAGGGACCAGAGAGAGGAGGAGGGGAGAGAGAGGGGGGGAGAGAGGGACCAGAGAGAGGGGGAGGGGAGAGAGAGGGACCAGAGAGAGGAGGAGGGGAGAGAGAGGGGAGAGAGAGGGACCAGAGAGAGGAGGAGGGGAGAGAGAGGGGGGAGAGAGGGACCAGAGAGAGGGGGAGGGGAGAGAGAGGGACCAGAGAGAGGAGGAGGGGAGAGAGAGGGGAGAGAGAGGGACCAGAGAGAGGAGGAGGGGAGAGAGAGGGGGGAGAGAGAGAGGGACCAGAGAGAGGAGGAGGGGAGAGAGAGAGGGACCAGGGAGAGGAGGAGGGGAGAGAGAGGGAGGGTGGAGAGAGAGGGGGGGAGGGGGAAAGAGGGAGGGAGGGGGGAGAGAGAGAGGGACCAGGGAGAGGAGGAGGGGAGGAGGGGAGAGAGAGGGAGGGTGGAGAGAGAGGGGGGAGGGGGAAAGAGGGAGGGAGGGGGGAGAGAGAGAGAAACAGATGAAAGATTTGAAGAGAAGCAGCCTTGCATAGCAGCTAGATCATTTTTCTCCATGCAGAAAGAGAGAATGTTAGAGATTCTGCAGCATCATAAAACACACACAGTAACTCCCCCAATACTGTCACACACACATCAATCTGTACACTCTCCTCTCCTTCAGTCCCCCTAATATACTGACCCACAACCCTCTCTACCCTGACCCCCCCCCCAACACACACACACAGGTGAGGGGTGAAGCGAGGATGTGTGTCAGTTAGGGTGTCAGGTTAGTAATCAAAAGGTTCCCGGTTTGAACCCTGGCAGTGCCAACATGATGTTTTGTCCTTGGGCAAGGCACTTCACCCTACTTGCCTCAGGGGGGAATGTCCCTGTACTTACTGTAAGTCTCTCTGGATAAGAGCCTCTGATAAATGATTAAAGTGTAAAAATGGAAGCCAGGTGGAGAGTCATTGCGTCATTTAGAGAACACTGTAATATTGTTTGGTCAATAAAGCACCTGATCGGAAGCACCGAAGAGTTAGTTAGTGAATCACTTTGACAAGCCTGGATTGTTTCCCTGCATCCCATTTTACACAGGATCACGCTCCACTAACCCAAGTTCATCCTAGTTCATGTCGTAGAAACAAATTGATCCTTTACCGCAATCCTTAATAGAACAGTGAGGACGGCCAACCACCGCCCTCTGCTGGAGGGATCATGAAGTGCAGTTTGAACCGTCAAACTGTTGCAAGATATGTTTTTTTTATCAAATAAAAATTGGGGAACACCTAATATATTATCGATCAAGAACCTCATGGTCGCATTTTGTTTTATCAATTCTTTTTCCCACAGTGTTGCCAGTTAAACGAAACGTAAATAACATATTAAACAGGGCCAAGGACTGAAAATGTCACTAATATTAACACCCCTCACCCCCTCCAGACACCCCACTGCACTCTGCACGTGACACCTCTAACATTTACCACTGTGATTTGCACTACTGTGTATATACCCCCCCCTCCCTCCCCTCCCCCTGTACTATACTGTGTATGTCCATTCTCCTCTTGCTATAGTTATTCCCCCCCCCCCCCCCCCCCCCATCTGTTCAGCTAGAGCCCACCTTTTATCTTAAATGTATTTTATATTTATATCAATATAAATATTGATTACCCCCCCCTCAACTCCTCCCCTCCCCCCTGGTATTGAGCAACACCCTGGCACTTGTGGCGCGTCACTATTAGCGCGCCGGCCTGGCGCAGGTCTCTGATGACATCGATCTTCCTTTTCTTCCGTTGTTTGTCTGCATGGAATAAAATGCTGCTGCGCAAGAAGCCTTAGAGCATCGACCTGAAACACAGCAGGTAACTGAACCAACTGAATAGTATTCCCCCGTGCAGAAGCTGCTTTCCGGTGCATTGCGTGTTTGTGGATTGTTTGCATGAATGGGATGGTTTAATGTGATGGTTAAGCGCTTCACTCAGCCTGGCGCAGCCGGGAAAGGATCTTCTTTGCCGGGGGGAGATAGAGAATGTTTAGAAGCACTCTTGGAAACGAAACACGGGCCACTGAAAGTCTTTTGTGAATTGATGTTGGCATTCGATACATTTCCAACATGGCTCACAGTGTATCTTCTGCTTAACCTTTTCATTGTGTTATTATCTAGTTAGCATGTTAGCTTAGCCAGCTTTACTGGGACTCTAGTCTTTCCAAGAGAGCCGCTTGAATTATCTAGCTACTGTCTGCAGCACTAAGGTCCTGAAGTTCTGCAGAAAGTCACCCTGCAGCTTGGTGAGCTCGAGACTGTGCAGCTTGGTGAGCTCGAGACTGTGTGCAGCTCGAGACAGTGCCGGACTGTAGCAAGATAGCTCTTGCTATACATGCATGCACGCGCTCCACCTATATGGCGGTGAGAAATGTTACTGGATTATTTTATTTTTTTATAAACCTGATTTTTATTTTATAAGATAAAATAAGATATAACATTCTGGCAACACTTGTGATGTGTCTGTGCGTGTTAATGAGCCAAACTGCGGGATTATGAGAGATTATTTTAGAAAAAATGAGGAGAAACAGCTCGTGGTGAGCGTGTCTCCATCCGTGCTCGTGGTTAATTTATTAGTTTATTAATTAATGTCAGCGCGTTCATCATTTTGACCACCCCATCGAAACCAACCTTGGATGAATTATCCAGCAGCTTCTGAATGACGTATTAACTAAAACCCTTTAAATAAAGTTAGTGGGAAACAGGAAGTTCAATTCTAAATCCTTCTGGATGCTGTGAGCGAGTTCAAGTGTTACTGAATCAACTACTGCAAGGCTGCTCTGTAGCCCCCCTAGTTAAGGCTGCTCTGTAGCCCCCCTAGTTAAGGCTGCTCTGTAGCCCCCCTAGTTAAGGCTGCTCTGTAGCCCCCCCTAGTTAAGGCTGCTCTGTAGCCCCCCTAGTTAAGGCTGCTCTGTAGCCCCCCTAGTTAAGGCTGCTCTGTAGCCCCCCCTAGTTAAGGCTGCTCTGTAGCCCCCCTAGTTAAGGCTGCTCTGTAGCCCCCCTAGTTAAGGCTGCTCTGTAGCCCCCCTAGTTAAGGCTGCTCTGTAGCCCCCCTAGTTAAGGCTGCTCTGTAGCCCCCCTAGTTAAGGCTGCTCTGTAGCCCCCCCTAGTTAAGGCTGCTCTGTAGCCCCCCTAGTTAAGGCTGCTCTGTAGCCCCCCCTAGTTAAGGCTGCTCTGTAGCCCCCCTAGTTAAGGCTGTGTGTGTGTGGGGGGTTAGGGTTGGGGGGGGGGGGGGGGGGGGGGGGGGGTAGGGAACAACAGACCCCATCCCACACCAAACTTCCCTAGCAACCCCATCGTCCCTTTACGAGGAGTTTGATTCGAGGTGAATAACCTCTGCATGTGCATCTGCTTGGCGCGAGGCTGATAGAGGAGAGATCTGTTCTTCTGTCACTCCAGGTGTCTTATTTCACATGAGAGATTTAGATGCAGAAGGAGAGGATTTTATGTATGTTGAACATCTCTGATGATGTTCTGGACTTTAGTTGAACGCAGTTCAGCAAAAACGAAATAATCTTTGCTGCATCAACAAATAAGATGCTGCTTTTCAGAGTCAGAATTGGTTTGATTCGCCATGAAAGTTGCACAAACACGGACTTTACTGTGGCGGGAAGCGGCAAACAATGAACATGTTCATCATTTGACGTTTTTTTTCCAAATATATATTTTGCAGATTTAAAACAAAACGTAAAAACATCATGTGTTGGTTTGACCCATGCAGAGGCTCGTGCGGTCATTGGAACATGCGGCTCGTGCGGTCATTGGAACATGCGGCTCGTGCAGAGCGGTAGGGCTCGCGACATTGGCTTCATTCGAACGTCACGTGACAGAGTAGAAACATTATCCTGCTTTTTTCCGATGAAAGGAAAACGAAACTGGCATCGCTGCAGATCTTTCACGCTTTTTGTCGATCTAAGTTGCACTTTCAGTTGTAGTACTTTTACAATACCGTCATTTTTTAACATACGTTGGTCTGATTATATATCTGCAATTTTGTAAAAACTATGTGCTTCAGTTTCCTTTCAAAGCGAGAATGTTACGGAGCTCTGAAAGTGGATTTTAAAATAGCATGACGTCCTTTGGACACGCTGTAGACACGTTGATGATCTCTATAGGATTCTGGCACAAATGCATTTTTTTTTATCCTGACTTTCACCTTTTGACCCCCCCTGCCGCCGCACGCGCAGCCGGTAACACTCTTGTAGTCCTGTCATTAGAGGGATTAATCTGCTGTGCGTCCTCTGCATCTCTGCATCCTCTGACCAGGTGAGACCTCCAGTTTAACCTCTTCATGTAGACCCTGTCCATATGCACTGAAGGGGAGTGTGGCTGCTGCTGCTGGACTCAGTGCTGCAGCTGGACTGAATCAGGACTCCTTCCACAGCCACTAGTATATGCATGGAAACCTCAAAGATAGTTTGGAGAAAGCTTTTGAGTTGTTTGCTGTTAAAATGAAGTTCCGGAGTCCAGTTAAACCGGGAGTTCTGTCCGGCTCCTTTAGATGAATGTTGAACTAGGACGATGATATTAAGAAGTGCTGGAGAAGATGAGACAGGGTTTTGTTCGGGGTAAGTAGCACTGTAACATGACACAGTCATGGGTTATAGATGTGATGAGGTGTTTCTATCTCTTCTCTAAGGATTTCAGTGTCATTTGACATTTTTGAATGAATATTGAACATTGAACTCTTCTTACTGTCCACGTTGGCACACGGGGTTATGGTTATGAAGTTATTGTAGTTGGAGAAATGTGTGAAGTGTTTATGGCAAACATTGACACCAGATAGCACCAGTGGGTTTCCAGAAGGGTTGTCTTTCATAGGATGATAAAAGATGAGAGTTAACCTAGATTCTCTCTGTTTCAAGTGTCCAAGCTGCCTTTGTGACCTACTGTGATGTGTCCTGTCCTGTATCAGCTCCAGGGTGATGTGATGTCTCCTGTTTGACCTCCGACTGTCCCAACATCCGGTCTTGGTGTCGCATTCTCCCTTCCCTTGTAAACTTGCAAATCATCTAAAGCCAGAAATACAATGATAGTCACAACAGCAATGAATTATTAATTATCAACCTTTTACTTAGGAATTGAGTTTCGGGAGGGGGAGAGGTAAAGTCATTGTTGAATGTGATGATGAAATAATTTATAAGCCAATCCCCCCCCCACCCCCATTACCACAAATTAATTGTTTTAAAAACGTTTATAAAGTTCCCCCTCTACCTTCCTGTTTGTTTGTTTTCCATCATTGTAACCATAGCTACAAGCCTCCAGTCTTTACTTTGAACCGTCTCAGATGCTTATTTTTGGTCCAGTCTTCTTCACGTGTCTCAAAGTGTGTCTTCTTCTTCCTCCTCCTCTTCCTCCCCCCTGCTAGGTGCTGCGTTCTGCCCGCTTGTCCAGGTCCTCTCCTCCATTCTGCTACCTCTGCATTGATACCTGATACCTCCGCTCCAGACCCAGGTCTCTGCTGCTGAGTCAGCACCCCTACCCTCTTGTGCCCCCACCCCTGCGCTATGAGCAGAGGTAGAGGAGGGCCCTTCAAAGAGCAGTACCATCGTCCCCCCATCCCACACCTCCTGGCCAAGCCCCACTTCTACAGGCTAGGGTCCGTGCGAACTTCCCCGCAGCCGACCCCTCACCAGAACGACTTCCCCAGCCTCCCTGTTCCTCCCCTGGTGCCCTCCCACTCGCTGCCCCACCCTCTCTTCCCCATCACCCCTCCTTTATCTGGGCCGACCGCGGTCCGAACCCTCCACCCCGAAGCATCCAGCGGCTCGGAGCGACTCAACACCAACCGTCCTCCGATTCTCGGCTCGTTTCAGGACCAGCAGGTCCAGTTCCTGAGGGGCCAGACCCCTGAGGCACCCCACTTCAGGGTAAGCCCCAGAGGAGGGGGGCCCAGGGCTGTCGGTGTGGTCATCACCGGGCTGCCATTCAGTCCATACCAGCCTCAAGCCGGCTTCAGCAGATTCCCACCCCCCCACAGCAGCAGCCCCCGGGGGCGAGGGGGCTACAGCAGAGATCGAGGCAGAGGAAGCAGCAGAGATTCGGGGTACCCGCCTTTTCAAGGAGCCCCGAGAGGCAACCCTGGACCCCAGTACTGGAACCAGAACCAGAACAAAAACCAGAACCAGTACTCGAACAGGCAATGGAACCCTAAAGCGGAATATTCAGAATCTCTACTAAACGGCTTTCAGAGTTTATCCTTGAGCAGAGAGCGACCAGGCAGAGGAGGAGAGAGCGTCGACAAAGCTGCTCCTGTTTCAACTTCCACCTCCTCCGGTAAAAAGACCTTGCATCCTCTGCAGCTGACGCCTGATATTCAGAACCTGATCGTCAGATGCCTCACTGCTTTGAGTCCCACTGAAAGTTTCCAGGCAAAGGTACTTGCCAAGAAGCTCCACCTGCCCAAAAAGATCGTCAACCAGGCTCTGTATGCCCTCGAGCGCACGCAGAAAGCTACTAAACAAGGAAGCAGTCCACCAGAGTGGACGCTGTTCAGAGAGCCTCTGAAGGAGGGAGAAGAACCGAGCCCTGAGGCATCCCAGCGGACGGAGAGCACCGGAGAGTCGCAGCCAGTTCACCAACGCTTCCTGTCACCGGCTAAGCAGGAAGATGCGGTCGTAGACGCCGAGGTCGCGGCCAGCGAAGACGTACGACAAGCCAACGCACCCGTAGAGGCTGAAGGTGAAGAAGATTCTGACGCCGATTCAAATTCCTTCTCGTCTTCATCTTCTTTGGAATCGTCTGACTCGTACCAGGAACCTCCGCCTCTTCAAGCAGAAGACCTGGAAGAACCAGACCCACTCACTGTCACCCTCCCCAGCCAGCCTCTCGACCTCCACCTGGAAACCCCCAACATGGCAGAAAGCCGGGAACAAAAGGAGCAGGTGATGCAGTACCTTCTGGAGACCAGAGGGGTCACTGCTCTAGTCATAGCCAAGAACATCGGTCTGAAGACAGCCAAGCAGGTGAACCCCACCCTCTACGCCCTGGAGAAGCAAGGAGATGTGGTCAAGAACTCGGACGTCACCCCCCTTCACCTGGAACCTGTCTGACCATCGCAGGGACAGGATGCAGCGCAGCCTCAAGGCATCGCAGCACGTCGCCACGGAGACGCACGTCGTCACGGAGATGCAGGTGATGGAGGCGGGAGCTGGGGCCGGACAAGCGGAAGCTGTCGCTACGGAATTAAAGGCCCCGTTTCCAGGAAGCGAGGCGGTCCTTTGCCCCCCCGGTGTTCCATCGCAGGACAGCCAAGACCAGGGGGTAGGTGGCCTGTCTGTCAGACCCCACCACCCCTACCTGGAGAGCGGGGGACAGTTCGAGATGCCAGGCATGGATATCTGCCCCACTCCTACTGAACCCTCCCCCTTTGTCACCATCACTGTCCCCTCCATGCCCCCCACCCCCTTCTCTTCCACCATCTTGCATCAGGAGGATGAGGCTAACGGGGACCAGTGGGCTAGCGATGAAATCCCAGAATTCCTCAATGCTATTCGCCGGCAGACTGATGTGGAAAGGGGTGCTGCCATGGGAACGGTCGCCGTCTCCTTGGCAGCACCTCCTCCCCAGAACCTGCGGGCGAAACTGCAGGAGGTGAAAACAAAGAACCCCGTCAGTGGTCTGATGGAGTACGCCCAGTACCTAGGACACAACTGTGAGTTCCTGCTTCTCGACCAATCAGGGCCCTCCCACGACCCCAGGTAAGCCAATCACAGTTCACCTCATCTTAAAAAATCATCATCTCCTTTTGCAGACAGTCAAGTGACAGTCTAGCCCCTCCCCCCTCCTCAGGTTTCGTATGCAGGTGATGCTGGATGGAAGGTTGTTTCCCATCGCGGAGGCGTCCAATAAGAAGGTGGCGAAGAAAGATGCTGCAGCTGCAACCCTCCGCATCCTGGTGCGGGAGATGGAGGGCGGGGGTCCGGAGGGGGAGGAGGGGGCTGTGGCAGGCATGGAGCAGGCTATGGACCCCATCCCAGACACCGCTGTGAGTGTGTCCAGCACTGGCACCATTGTAAGTGTGTTTCTGTGGGGTTCGTACTGGGGTAATGGAAGGGGACATCCATGAACTGAGCGGTGTGTGTGTGTGTTTCCTGTGTGCCAGGGGGCTGTGGAGGGACCACCCCAGGCCCTGTCCCGCTCTCTCCCTGGAGGGAAGAATCCTGTGTCCATGTTGATGGAGTTCAGCCAACGTACTGGCAGCCCCATCGAGTTCATCAACACAGGCCAGGAAGGGCCTCCTCATGACCCCAGGTAAGACAGCACTCTGCCCTGGGTCTGGGTCTCTGCCCTTGGTCTCTGCCCTGGGTCTGGGTCTCTGCCCTTGGTCTCTGCCCTGGGTCCCTGCCCTGGGTCTGGGTGTCAGCCTTGGGTCTCAGTCCTGGATGTCATGTATCCAGATCCATCTGTCTTCATCATCCTTCCGCTTGCAGCTACTTGACTCCTCTATCTTTCTCTGGGGACCTTGCGGACGAGCTATTTACGTCCTAAGCGGCTGCCCTGAATGCTGCAGTTTGCTGACGTGACACACAATACCTATTCTGTCCACCTTTCTCCTCCCCTTTCTCTCTTTCATCTCCCCTCCCCCTTCTCCCTCCTCCATCTCTTCCTCCTCTGGTTCTGCCGATATCCTTCTCCTGACAAGGACCTCCACTAGGGTCAATATTCCCCCTGTTCATCTCTCTATCTCTCCATTACCAGCCTGTTCATCTCTCTATCTCTCTATCTCTCTATCTCTCCATTACCAGCCTGTTCATCTCTCTATCTCTCCATTACCAGCCTGTGCATCTGTGTGTGTGTGTGTGTGTGTGGTATATCACGCAGTCTGAGGTTATCCATGGATGACCCTGAGCATATTCCTCTCACAAAACGTACCAGAGTATAATGGATGCGTGTGTGTGTGTGTGTGTGTCTCTCCCAGGTTCATGTTCAGGGTGAAGATCGGAGAGACGCTCTGTGCTGAAGCTTCAGCCCCCAGTAAGAAGGCAGCTCGACAGCTCGCTGCAGAAGAGGCTGTCAAAGAGCTCATGTCAGATGGGAGGCTTCAACTGACCAAGGTGACCGGAGGGAGGGAGGGGGAGGAGGGAGGAGAGGGGGAAGGGAGGAGGGGGAGAGTGAAGGAGGAGATGAGAGAGGGAGAAAGAGGAGGGGGAGGGATGAGGAGAGGGGGAAGGGTGGAGGGGGAGAGAGTGGAGGAGAGGGAGAGAGTGGAGGAGAGGGAGAGGTTAGAGGAGGGGGAGAGAGTGGAGGAGAGGTTAGAGGAGGGGGAGAGAGTGGAGGAGAGGGAGAGAGTGGAGGGAGGAGGAGAGGTTAGAGGAGGGGGAGAGAGTGGAGGAGAGGGAGAGAGTGGAGGGAGGAGGAGAGGTTAGAGGAGGGGGAGAGAGTGGAGGAGAGGGAGAGAGTGGAGGGAGGAGGAGAGGTTAGAGGAGAGGCTGGGATGAAGAAAGGCCTCTCAGATTAGGAGTGACTGGGAACATGTTTTGCTGGATAGAAATGGAGGAATGATCTTAGTCATGGAAGTCAAACTGTGGTTCTGAGGGCAAGGAGGACTTCCTGACTCATTTCTCTTCATGTTCTTATTCTGTTCTCCCCTCCTCCCCCCTTCCTCCCCCTCCCTCCCTCTCCGCTGTCTCTTAATATCCTGCTTTTATTCCTTCCCTCCTCCCTCTTCCTCTCCTCTCATCCTCTCCTGTTCTCTTCCTCCTCTTCTCCCTGCCCTCCTCTTCCTCCCCCCTCCACTCATGTCCTACCCTTCTCCCTCCCCCCTCCAGCCCCAGCTGCCCCTCTGTCCGTCAGGGGATGGTGAGGGGGGTGCGTCCATGCCCCCCTGCCCCTCCCTCCCTCCCCTGACAGCAGAGGAGCTCCGAGCGGCCCACGAGGCCGGGGTAGGTGACCTCATCAACCACCTGAACAACAACGCAGTGTCTGGCCTTCTGGAGTACGCCAGGGCCAGGGGCTTTGCTGCTGAAATCAGGCTGGTGGGGCAGGCCGGACCACCGCACGAGCCCAAGTAAGGACACACTAACACTGCCAAGATCACCTCCAGGTTCTCTCCCATCTCCTGGGACACACACACACAGCAGTCCGTTCTGTGCCCTTAAAAAATGATATTATGTTCTCCTCCCTAATGTGCGTCCCTCCTCCTCCTCCTCCTCCTTCTTCTGTTTGGCTGTTTCTCCTCCTCTGTCCCACCTCCTTGTCTCCCTCATCCATCTCTCTGTCATGTTCTCCTGGTCTCACTTCTCCCCTCATCCATCTCTGTCTCTCTGTCTCTTAACTCTCTGCTGCCCCCTTCTGTCCTCCTCTTTCCTGCACTGCTTTCTGTCTCTCTCCCTCTTCCTTTCAACCTCTCTCTCTCTCTCTCTACCTCTCCCTCCCTCTCCCCCTCCTTTCTTTCTCTCTCTCTCCCTCTCTCCTTTTTCTCTCTCTCCCTGTCTCTCCTTTCCCTTTCCCCCTCTCTCCTGTCTTTCTCCCCCTCTCTCCTGTCTTCCCCCCCCCCCCCAGGTTCACCTACCAGGCTAAGCTGGGAGGTCGTTGGTTCCCTCCGGTTCGAGCCTCCAATAAGAAGCAGGGGAAGCAGGAGGCAGCAGACGCAGCTCTGAGGGTTCTGATCGGGGAGGCAGAGAAGGCAGCTCGGACAGGAGAGCTCACCCCAGCAGAGGTACTCATTCTGGTATTACTGCTCTACTTTCTTCATCTCCACCCACATGATCCCCATGTTCACCACACTGGCAGGGGCACTGACCTCTGCCAGCCCAGGGAGAGTTCTGGGACTGTTTCTGTACTGTAACCGCTACGTTCCTGTCACAACAACACGGTCATTTTCCTGCGGTTCCTCTCTCCTTCCTCCCCCCCCCCTTTCTCCTTCTTCGTCACCTTGCCTGTCTCCCTCTTCCTCATCCCTCCCCTCTCCCCTGTCTCCTGCCCCACCTCACCCCCTCTCCTTCCTCATCTCTCCCCCTCTCTCCCCTTCCCCCCCCCCTTCCTTTTTCCTCCCCTTTCCCCCTCATCTCTCCCCCGTCTCCCCCCAGCTGCCAGTCAGTGGCTCCACCCTCCATGACCAGATTGCCATGTTGAGTCACCAGCGCTTCAACTCCCTGACCACACGCATCCAGCACAGCCTGCTGGGACGCAAGATCCTGGCCACCTTCGTCATGAGGCGGGGGGAGGGGCTAGGGACCGTGGTCAGCCTCGGCACGGGTACGACCCCCTCAGCCTCGGCACAGCAGGGGGGGGTTCTGTTTTAGCATTAGCAGAGTTAGCATTTGGCATGACTGTCCTGATGTGTCCTCTACAGGAAACCGCTGTGTTAAAGGGGAGGAGCTAAGTCTTAAAGGGGACACGGTGAACGACTGCCACGCTGAGATCATCTCCAGGAGGGGGTTTGTGAGGTGAGGAACCAGCTGCTGGGTCTGTTACTGCTGCCTCTACTGAGGCAGGGCAGACAGTCTACTGTCTCTACTGAGGCAGGGCAGACAGTCTACTGTCTCTACTGAGGCAGGGCAGACAGACTGCTGCCTCTACTGAGGCAGGGCAGACAGTCTACTGTCTCTACTGAGGCAGGGCAGACAGTCTACTGTCTCTACTGAGGCAGGGCAGACAGACTGCTGCCTCTACTGAGGCAGGGCAGACAGTCTACTGTCTCTACTGAGGCAGGGCAGACAGACAGTCTACTGAGGCAGGGCAGACAGTTTACTGTCTCTACTGAGGCAGGGCAGACAGTCTACTGTCTCTACTGAGGCAGGGCAGACAGACTGCTGCCTCTACTGAGGCAGGGCAGACAGTCTACTGTCTCTACTGAGGCAGGGCAGACAGTCTACTGTCTCTACTGAGGCAGGGCAGACAGTTTACTGTCTCTACTGAGGCAGGGCAGACAGTCTACTGTCTCTACTTAGGCAGGGCAGACAGACTGCTGCCTCTACTGAGGCAGGGCAGACAGACAGTCTACTGAGGCAGGGCAGACAGTCTACTGTCTCTACTGAGGCAGGGCAGACAGTCTACTGTCTCTACTGAGGCAGGGCAGACAGACTGCTGCCTCTACTGAGGCAGGGCAGACAGTCTACTGTCTCTACTGAGGCAGGGCAGACAGACTGCTGCCTCTACTGAGGCAGGGCAGACAGTCTACTGTCTCTACTGAGGCAGGGCAGACAGTCTACTGTCTCTACTGAGGCAGGGCAGACAGACTGCTGCCTCTACTGAGGCAGGGCAGACAGACAGTCTACTGTCTCTACTTAGGCAGGGCAGACAGACTGCTGCCTCTACTGAGGCAGGGCAGACAGACAGTCTACTGAGGCAGGGCAGACAGTCTACTGTCTCTACTGAGGCAGGGCAGACAGTCTACTGTCTCTACTGAGGCAGGGCAGACAGTCTGCTGCCTCTACTGAGGCAGGGCAGACAGACTGCTGCCTCTACTGAGGCAGGGCAGACAGTCTACTGTCTCTACTGAGGCAGGGCAGACAGTCTACTGTCTCTACTGAGGCAGGGCAGACAGTCTACTGTCTCTACTGAGGCAGGGCAGACAGTCTACTGTCTCTACTGAGGCAGGGCAGACAGTTTACTGTCTCTACTGAGGCAGAACAGACAGACAGTCTACTGAGGCAGAACAGACAGTCTACTGTCTCTACTTTGAGGTTTTTAAAACTGATTGTGAGTTAATGGCTTCATGTGACCTGCTGATCCTCTGTGACTGCCTCTTCCTGTCACTCACTGACTCTCTACCTCTCTTCTAACTTCCTCCTCACCTCATTATTTCTCTCCCCCCCCCCCCCCAGGTTTCTGTATCATGAGTTGCTGAAGCACTGTGATGGTGTGGAGGACAGCATCTTTGAGTCTGCAGAGGAGAACAAACTTCAGATCAAACCTGATATCACCTTCCACCTGTACATCAGGTGTGTGCTGACATCATCCCTCACCCATCCTCCCCCCCATCCTCCCCCCCCCCCCCCCCCTCCCCTGAGCCTCACCTCAGACTGGCACATCACCTCAATAGACCTCACAATGTTCTGCTAGAAACTTTTCTAATTAACAGACTGATTAACTCCCCTCACCCCTCCCCCCCCAGCACGGCCCCCTGTGGGGACGGCGCTCTGTTCGACAAGTCCTGCAGCGAATCAGCTGAGGAGGGCGGGGCTGGACACCAGCCTCTGTTTGAGAACGCCAAGCAGGGCAAACTGCGGACCAAGGTGGAGAACGGTACGAGACGGAAACACAAACACACACACACACACAAACACACACACAGACAGTCACTCACAGTCACACCAGAGTGAGTGTTACAGTCCTGTGTGTGTCTCTTTGTGTGTGTCTCTCCAGGTGAGGGCACCATCCCAGTAGAGTCCAGTGCCATAGTTCCCACCTGGGATGGCATCCAGCACGGGGAGAGACTGAGGACCATGAGCTGCAGTGATAAGATCCTCCGCTGGAACGTTCTGGGCCTGCAGGGGGCGCTGCTCAGCCACTTCCTGCACCCTATCTACCTGAAGTCCATCACCCTGGGTAACACACACACACACACACAGCTGTACACACACACACACACACAGCTGTACACACATACACAACACACACACACACACAGCTGTACACACATACACACACACACACACACACACAGCTGTACACACATACACACACACACACACCACAGTTGGTTGATGCATGACACACTCCTCACTCCTCCTCTCTCCCTCCTCTCTCTCTCCTCCCTCCTCTCTCTCCTCCCTCCTCTCTCTCCTCCTCCCTCCCTCCTCTCTCTCTCCTCCCTCCTCTCTCTCTCCTCCCTCCTCTCTCTCCTCCTCCCTCCCTCCTCTCTCCTCCCTCCTCTCTCTCCTCCCTCCTCTCTCTCTCCTCCCTCCTCTCTCTCTTCCTCCCTCCCTCCTCCAGGTTACCTGTACAGTCATGGTCACTTGACCAGAGCTGTGTGCTGTCGGCTGGCCAGAGATGGAGAGGCTTTTACTAAAGGGCTTCCTCCCCCCTACACACTGAACCACCCAGAGGTGAGCAGGGCACAGAGGGCACAGCACCAGGGCAGAGGGCACAGCACCAGGGCAGAGGGCACAGGACAGAGGGCACAGCACCAGGACAGAGGGCACAGGACAGAGGGCACAGCACCAGGGCAGAGGGCACAGGACAGAGGGCACAGCACCAGGGCAGAGGGCACAGGACAGAGGGCACAGCACCAGGGCAGAGGGCACAGGACAGAGGGCAGAGGGCACAGCACCAGGGCAGAGGGCACAGGACAGAGGGCACAGCACCAGGGCAGAGGGCACAGCACCAGGACAGAGGGCACAGGACAGAGGGCACAGCACCAGGGCAGAGGGCACAGGACAGAGGGCACAGCACCAGGGCAGAGGGCACAGCACCAGGGCAGAGGGCACAGGACAGAGGGCACAGCACCAGGGCAGAGGGCACAGGACAGAGGGCACAGCACCAGGGCAGAGGGCACAGGACAGAGGGCACAGCACCAGGGCAGAGGGCACAGGACAGAGGGCACAGCACCAGGGCAGAGGGCACAGGACAGAGGGCACAGGACAGAGGGCACAGCACCAGGGTAGTGCAGGACAGTGTGTGACAGTGTGTGTGTGTGTGTGTGTGTCCAGGTGGGCAGGGTCAGTGTGTACGACTCAACCCGTCACACTGGGAAGACCAAGGAGTCGAGTGTGAACTGGAGCCAGCCGGACCACATCACTGTGGAGGTGCTGGACGGGACCAAGGGCAAGCTGGACGGGTAGGCTGGAGCGCAGCAGCTACACAACAGATACACAACAGATACACAACAGATACACAACAGATACACAACAGATACACAACAGATACACAACAGATACACAACAGATACACAACAACACAGTTACACAACATCACAGCTACACAACCCCACAGTCACACTACACAACACCATGTCCTGTCCTGTTCCCCCTGACCACATCTCCCCCTCCCTCTCTCCCCCCCTCCCTCTCTCCCCCCTCCCTCTCTCCCCCTCCCTCTCTCCCCTCCCTCTCTCCCCCCCTCCCTCTCTCCCCCTCCCTCTCTCCCCCTCCCCCCTCCCTCTCTCCCCCCCCTCCTCTCTCCCTGTCCCTCTCTCTCCCCCTCCCTCTCTCCCCCCTCCCTCTCTCCCCCTTCCTCCCCCCTCCCTCTCTCCCCCCCCTCCCTCTCTCCCCCCTCCCTCTCTCCCCCTCCCTCTCTCCCCCTCCAGTCCCAAGCTGGACGTGTCTCGGGTGTCTAAGTCCAACCTGTTTCGTGTGTTCCGGACTCTGTGCCAGCGGAACGGCCGTGAGGACCTTCTGGACCTGCCCTCCTACGCCCAGGCCAAGATGGCCGCCAGCTCCTTCCAGCAAGCCAAGGAGCAGTTCTTCCAGGCTCTGGACACACACGGATACGGCTCCTGGATCGGCAAGCCCCTGGAGGAGAAGAGCTTCGAGGCGGGGGAAGGGGCCGGGGGGCGGGGTAGGGGGCGGGGTGGAGAGTCAGAGTGGGGCTTGCAGGTGCCCACAGGGGGGAGCGTTGCTATAGGCAACCAGGGACTGAGCAGTAACAACAACAATCACACTTGTCCCGCTATCCCAGTGTACAGCGCAGGACAGGAGTGGTTGGTATGGCACACACACAGACCATGTAAGAGAGAGAGGGGGGGGGAGGGAGAGAGAGGGGGGGGGAGGGAGAGAGATGGAGGGAAGAGGAGGAGGAAGAGGCTTGATTGGAAGTTACCAGCAACCCAAACCGCTGCCTCCTTCAAGACAAGTGAGGAGCAGGAGAGCAGGAGGAGCAGGAGGAGGAGGAGTGATGGGAGAGAGAGGACAGAACACTGGAGGGAGGAGGGGGGGGGGAGGGAGTGAGGAGGAGTGAAAAGCTACCTTTAAAGGTGAGGCTCAAACAGCAGGCAGATGGGGAGGAAAGATGGATGTGAAAGAGAAAAGATTGAGTTAGATATCAGGAGTTGCATGAGTTATATCTAAAGAGCAGAGATGGAAATTGCACTACTGATAAAACCACAATTCATGATTAGAGCACAGTGATGTGTGCCTGCTGTCCTCGCAGTGTATATAAGATACAGTACAGACCTAACCTTTATACTCTTAGCTAGCCATGGACTCTATAATGTTTGAGTATTAGCATGTTATCTACCTGAACATAGATACTGGTCACTCTAGAATAAACCAGCAATGAATCATTTAATACTCCCATGACACATCCACCCTGTATCATACGCTGTTGCTATGGCATCGAAACGTGCCAATCCTTTAAAGTCAGCCTTCTCTGAGCCAATCCATAATATCCCTGTACTGTCACACGTAGATTCACGGATGTTATCCCACCAGATCAATAATCAACACAAATTTTTTTTTCTCGACTTAACGATCTCTGGTTTCTCATTGGTTCCCCATTTTTCCTGATGATGTCATTGGATGGTCAGTCTGGAAGAGGTCAGAGATAAAAAAGACGAAGGGTTTGATTTGCATCCTGTTCTGAAGGGCGTCAGTCTGCCTAGGTCTAGTTCTTCTTTCAGCTCGCAGTGAAATCGCTTGTTTTGTTTTTTTTCTTTCTTTAAATCCTTTTCTTGCACGATCTCGCGTGGATTACTTTGGTTTTTAAGAGTTTAACAGTTGTTCGATTGTTTAGTTTAGTTTTAGGAGGTTTTTAATGTTTTTTTTCTTCTTCTGTATCTTCTGACATGGAGACAAACCCAGATAGGTGATGCAATATATACATCATGTACATACAAATGCATAAACACACAGATGTATATTGCAAATCCAGATGTTTGTTACACATTGCATATATGTTTGTGTGTGTGTGTATATGTATATATTTTATGTATATATTATTTTGTAAGTCATACCTGAGATTTGATTTTTTTATTGTGTTTATTAATGGGTGATTATTTTTCTCTTTTTTTTCTGTCAAATGTGTAAAGATTCAGATAACTTTGTTTTTTACGGATGGGATCATCCTTGAAAAGTGTTAAACTAAATTAAATTGACCAGCAATGTTTATCCCAGATCTGCAGTTCTGTCTGTTCCTTTGAGAAGCATGTTCTAGATGTTTCTAGGACAGCTGTTCCCTGAGGACCAGGGTTAGGAAACACTGTGTTAATACACCTGCCAATAGTGTCCCTTCCAATACAAGCCACATGTTTTCTCCTTATACAGTTAGGAACACCTGTCTTGTGATGTCACTCAGGTGGTCAGGTGGTCCCTCCCTCTGTGTGTGTGTGTCCCCCCGCTAGGTGACAGGTATGGACTCCTCCTCAGACATGGAGGTCTGCAGGTGTGCTGAGTGCTGCTCCTGCGCTGCCTGTGTTCAGCAGGATCAGTCTGCAGGTGAGCTGTGGTGACAGACTGGGGCTTTCACCATCAAATATTCATTCTGCAAAGGCTTTTACCTGAAGCGCTGCACAGTATGGGGGGGGGAACTCTTCTTCATCTGCACTTTAATGCTCTTACTAAGCTGCACCCTCGCTGCACCTGGGGGGGCTGAGGTTCAAATGAAAACATCTTAGTATAGCTCTGTTTACAGGCCAGGTCACAGAGCTGACACTGGGCTCTGAGCACTGGACCTGCAGTTCCCTCAGTGGCCACCAGGTGGCAGGCCAGGAGAGGGAGTGGGGCTGACACCATGACATCAGCCCCCGGTGATGTGTTAGGGCTCAGGCCAGACTGAACCATGGGAAGTGTTGTTAACAGGATCTGAAGTGTTTCATGTCAAATCTTAGTAAAACCACATCTAGGTGAGCAAGAGGGAGAGATCTCCTCGCCCCCCCCCCCTGCAAAGTACTGTACATTACATTTACATGTAGTCATTCAGCAGACGCTCTTATCAAGAGCAACTTACAGTAAGTACAGGGACATTCCCCCTGAGGCAAGTAGGGTGAAATACCTTGCCCAAGGACACAACGTTATGTTGGCACAGCTGGGGGTCGAACTGGGTACCTTCTTATTATTACTAGCCTGACTCTCTAACCGCTCAGCCACTACTCTCTCAGAATACTGTACAATACCATAATGTTAAGTTGGTGTGGGTGGGGGAGGGAAGGAGGAGGTGGGAGGGGGAGAGGAGGAGGAAGAGGAGGAGGAAGAGAGGAGGAGTTGGGCTCATGAGACAAGAGTAAGAAACTGTAGAAGAGGGAAAATCTGTCTGTGTCACTTAACAGTGAGGGTGCAGACAGCTGACTAAGATGTTGAACCATCTCACACACACACACACACACACACTCCTGTCACACACACACACTCACACTCTTGTCACACACACACACACTCCTGTCACACACACACACTCACACTCTTGTCACACACACTCACACTCTTGTCACACACACACCTCCATGTCTCATGCTGACTCTGCAAAACTCAAGTTAGCCTCTAATCTACTCAAACACTTGAGTGAAGCTTCAATGTGACAGATGCAACTCCACACACACACCGACACACACACACACTGACACACACACATACACTTCACACACACTCAGCACTCACAGCTTCATGAGGATGTGGCCTTGCACACTTAACTCAAATTACAAATATCTATTTGGAACAAACGGATTGATCTTTTTTAAGCTTCAGAGACAAAACTGCAGGTGTTATATCAACAATCAAATCCAAGCTTAACCTTAGCATTAACCACAGTGTGCTGCACTGATGATTAAAGGGAAAATACATTCATTAGTAGGGGATGTTGTGTTGTGTGGTCTGAACACACACACACACACCCCACAAGATGTTTAGCAATATGCAGGTCACCGTTCTGACTTTAAATATATGTTGAACTATTTTGTATATGTGAGTTATGTGGGTTTCATGACACAGGCAAACACCTCTTCTAAAGCATTTGGAAGTTGCTATCTAAGGTCATTCACACCACCTATTTATAAAATGACCGGCCATAACCAAATCTTCCTCAAGTCATTTTGTATTAAATTTTCTCTCGATCTTTACTAACTTAATTATGATTGGTCTACGACACACCAGCGTCCTCATGTTCTGGTTAATATGGCTTTGGACCAAGGCTGTATCTGACTGTATCTTTAGGAGTGTTGTGTGTTTATGTGTGTGTGTGTGTGTGTGTGTGTGCTTTCATGAGAAAGAGACACACACACACACACAAAGTTGTTCTTGGAGAGATGGTCTTCATTAGCAGCTCATTGGTCCCCTACACACCCTAACCCCTACACACCCTAACCCCTACACACCCTAACTCCTACACACCCTAACCCCTACACACCCTACACCCCCCTACACACCCTAACCCTACACCCTAACCCCTACACACCCTAACCCCTACACCCTAACCCCTACACACCCTAACTCCTACACACCCTAACCCCTACACACCCTAACTCCTACACCCTAACCCCTACACACCCTAACACCTACACACCCTAACTCCTACACACCCTAACCCCTACACACCCTAACTCCTACACACCTAACTCCTACACACCCTAACCCCTACACCCTAACCCCTACACACCCTAACCCCTACAAACCCTAACCCCTACCCCTACACACCTAACCCTACACACCCTAACTTCTACACACCCTAACTCCTACATACCCTAACCCCTACACACCCTAACTCCTACACACCCTAACTCCTACACCCTAACCCCTACACCCTAACTCCTACACCCTAACCCCTACACACCCTAACCCCTACACCCTAACTCCTACACCCTAACCCCTACACCCTAACCCCTACACCCTAACTCCTACAACCCTAACCCTGTCTCTCTCTCTCCCTTTTTCTCTATTTCCTGTCTCTCTCTCCCAAGTCTCTCTCTGTCTCTCTCTCTCCCTCCCTCTCTCTCTGTCTCCCTATGTGTATATACAGTATATACACACCACATACATCCCCTACACACCCTAACCCCTACACACCCCTAACCCCTACACCCTAACCCCTACACACCTAACTCCTACACACCATAACCCCTACACACCCTAACCTCCTACACACCCTAACCCCTACACACCCTAACCCCTACACCTAACCCCTACACACCCTAACTCCTACACACCGTAACCCCTACACACCCTAACCCCTACAACACCCTAACCCCTACACCCTAACCCCTACACCCTAACTCCTACACCCTAACCCCTACACACCCTAACCCCTACACCCTAACTCCTACATCCTAACCCCTACACCCTAACTCCTACACCCTAACCCTGTCTCTCTCTCTCCCTTTTTCTCTATTTCCTGTCTCTCTCTCCCAAGTCTGTCTCTGTCTCTCTCTCTCCTCCCTCTCTCTCTGTCTCCCTATGTGTATATACAGTATATACACACCACATACATCCTTCTCTACTACATATCTATCTCCCTCTCTCTCACTCACTCATCCACACTCCCCTCCACACTCCCCTCCACACTCCCCTCCACACTCCCCTCCATTCATCTCACTCGCCCATTGGTCTCCTGCTCCCTCTATTTGATTACCCCCCCCCCTGCTTGACAGTTAGAGTGCTGTTCTGTGGCTTCAGTCTATCTGAACACAGTGGTTTGTTTGAGATTGTGGGTTAGCCCCCCCCTGCCCCCCAGCCCACCACCCACCGCTCCTAATGTAATTTGTGCCATTAGGATATGAAGGGGGATTGTGGAACAGGGCTATTACAGTCTGTCTGAAGGAGTGAGATCCTCCCTGGGATCTATTAGTGTGGGGGGGGGGGGTCTTTTCTCATCATTTCTGAATTTGCTGGACTCCATCGCCCTCTTCTAGCCAACCCTGACCTCATCTGAGCTGATGGAGGGGGGGTCTGATCGAGGGTCTGGGGGGGAGGGGGGAGCCTTCGAGCGTGGGTTCTGAGCGTGGGGGTGTGTGGGGGGGGGGTCCGAGCAGGGGGCTCCAAGCTCCTCTCTTGTCGAGGCTGATGGGAGTTTTGCTCGTGCCTCTTAGGGACACTGGGGGGGGGTGATGCTGTCAACACAGGCGGTTTGGAGGGCGCATGATGGGCACATGATGACTCGCCGTTTTACCCGGCCAATCAGATTGCAGTGAGGCCGTCTCAGTCCTTCATGAATCACTCACTCTGGTTTCCTTCTCTTCCATCACTTCCTTCTTCCTTCATATTAAGCTTGTCAAAAAATCGATAATGATTAATGTAATTTCGTGTCACTCCATTTCCACAAGAATTCTCTCTGACTTAAAAAAAATAATAATTCTACCCATTTAGAAAGAGATGGAAAAGGGGAGTTTTGTATTTGCAAGGGTTGGCATAGCAACTGCCTTACAATGCATGAATCCTTTATCTGTTCCATTATGCACATTTTCCTCACTTCTATGACAAAAACCAGAGTCCAGGACATGGGGATAACCTTTCCAAAGACAAGCTAGGATAACCTTTGCAATACAAAGAACCCAAGCTTCTCTTCCATCTTCAAATCTAGGACAATAATGTCTGTGAGTCCATGTGATATAGGCTACACAACATTGAGATGCAGTTCTGTACCACTCTGTTTACCAACTGTAGGTCTATATTTATCTTTAACGTGGCGCTAATCCACCAAATATGTGTTCTCCTATTGTTCATACAACCTGCTCACATTTATTTTTGGAAGAATTTGTCGCTATCCAGTGTCTCCAAGACAGACAGACTGACAGAGAGACAGACAGACTGACAGAGAGACAGACTGACAGACAGACTGAGAGAGAGACTGACAGAGAGACAGACAGACAGACTGATGAGAGACTGACAGAGAGACAGACAGAGAGACTGACAGAGTGACAGACAGACAGAGAGACAGCCTGACACAGACAGACTGACAGAAGGACTGACAGAGACAGTCTGTTCAAGACTATTCCTGGGAAGGTTTATAACAATAGGAGAATTCATAATTTGAGGATTAGTCAATGTGCTTCATTGTAGGAGATCCCAGCTGCTATGACGTCAGTGTCCTCTTCCTGCTCTCTGCGTGACCTCTAACCTTTTCCGGGGCTTTGGAGAGCACACGGGGAACTGAACTCGGCTGTTGACAGAGAAGCTCTGAAAATACCAACATAAATATTCACTTGTAAATATTTTCGTAGCCAGATCTCTTTCCTCCTCAATGCTTCTCTATCTGAGCTAGGGGATGTTCAGTATAATCGAATATAAAATATATATTTATTTCATTATGTGTTTTATTTGTCATTCTGTCAGTTGGCCTAACCCCAAATCTAGTTCAGGGCCGGAAGTGCCCTAATGGCTGTCACCATGACGACAACTGATCGCTGAAGATGTGTCGGTAAACCGTGAAGCGCGAGAGCGCAAGGTGACATGCGTAGGTCATAATCCTCGGATGTACCCCGGAATCCGTGATTAAAGTGTGTTAGATTCCGCTGTGGCAGGATATTATAACACAGTCGGTTGGGTCTTAATCTCCTCGCACACTGTTACGAGTTCATTTATCCGATTTTAGAGCGCGCAGCCCCGCCAACAACACCAGCACGAGACACTTCCTGTTAAGATGTGTGCAATATTAAACCTTCTCAGATCCAATCACAGGATTAAGCTGCTGTACAAAATTAATAAAATGACAATAATATTATTTAATAGGATTTGCTATAGTCTACGTAATCAAATCTTACACGGTTACAGGTAGACTAGCTGATTATGGCTCCGAGTCAAACTAAAGGTTTTATTTTATGAGGGAACCGATCATCTTCCTCCTTTCCGCGAGCGCACCCGAGTGCCCACGAGCGCGTTATCGAATGACGCGCGCGCCGGGTCCCCCTCCCTTTCTCCTTCTATTAGTGACTGTCTGTTGATTTTGATAGAAAATCGTTTGTTGTTTTGCAAAAACAAAACACATGCTTGAGTTGTCCACTTTATGTTTGTTGAGAAGTCGTTATAGACACGAAGGAATATGAACCTATGCACGCTGAAAGCAGAACAAAGATACGATATTTATTAGGTTTTTAACAACATGTAACAGGTGCTGAATGTTCTTATAGCTGCAGGTTAACCTGGTTTATTTTACAGTGAGCCTGAGAGTGAAGCCTTATGAATGACAATGTTTGTTTAGCGGATATTAATGTCATTTATTCCTAGTTTATCTGCTATATATCGCTTCTTCTGCCTGTCCAATGGGAGTGAGGAGGCGGAGAGAGAGGAGAGAAGTTCAGGAGTGAAGTGAGAGGATTCAGAGAGCAGAGATATCAGGACCAACAAGAGTTCAGCAACATATATTGCTTTAAAAATATATAGAATATATTTCTGTAGGTTATATTGTATTTTTCTTCCAATGACGAGACGCCAAGTTTACCAAATGTTCCTGCTGATCCCAGATATCAGAAATGCAGCGTTCATCATCAGAT
>CM059322.1:16093284-16110784 GCA_030340685.1 Protosalanx chinensis | reverse complement strand
CTGACGGCCGGCTTCACCGCCCTGCCGGCCCACCTGTCAGCCACGCTGAGCGCCCAGCACGCCGCCCTGCTCCACCTCCTCCGAGAGCGGGACGCCAGGGACTGGAGAGGCGGGGCTGGCCTGGGCACCATGGTTCCTCTGACCCCAGCTCCCCTGTCACCAGCCCAGCCTCATGCCTCTCCCCCAGCCTCTGTCCTGTCACCTGGCACAGCCCCGGCCCCAGCCTCTGTCCTGTCACCTGGCACAGCCTCGGCCCCGGCCCTGGCCCCAGCCTCTAACCCTGTCCTGGTCCTAGACACACAGCAGGCAGTCCAGCCAGTGCACACCCCAGAGGGGAGTCCATGTTCAAACACTGGGGCCCCAAGCTGCTGAGGAAAGAATGAGAGGATGGAGAGAACAGTGAGGGAGGGAAGGAGCGAGGGAAGGAGGGAAGGAGGGAGAAGGAGGAGAGAATAGTGAGGGAGCGAGGGAAGGAGGGAGAAGGAGGAGAGAATAGTGAGGGAGCGAGGGAAGGAGGGAGAAGGAGGAGAGAATAGTGAGGGAGCGAGGGAAGGAGGGAGAAGGAGGAGAGAATAGTGAGGGAGCGAGGGAAGGAGGGAGAAGGAGGAGAGAATAGTGAGGGAGCGAGGGAAGGAGGGAGAAGGAGGAGAGAATAGTGAGGGAGCGAGGGAAGGAGGGAGGGAAAGAGGGAAGAGAGTGAAGGATGGAGGAAGGATCCAAACTCCTGTACCTCCTGCTGGAGAGGAAGGAGAGGATGAGAGGAGGAAGGAAGAGAGAAGAGAAGACTGGAAGAAATCGATAGAGTGCATAGAGATGGTTGATAAATGAGAAAGAGGGGAGGAGAGTTAAGAGATGGATCAGGGATGGAGGAAGTAATGACACTTTCTGAATGGCAGATAAGGATGAGAAGAACCATGAAGAGACTGGGAAGTGAAGATAGAGAGAGAGAAGAAGCAGTTCTGTTAGATTATCAGTGTGCTGGAGAGAAATAACACATGAGGTGGAACTGGAAGAGGTATGGATGAGGAACAGTGAGAGGAACATGGCACTCCTAAATGGAATCAACTCTGAATACAAGAACAATTCTCTCATTTCATCTCTCTCTCTCTCCCTCCACATCTGCATCCATCAGGAATTAACGACAATTACTTTTTATCCTTACAATGTATTTTCTATCTAACTGCTAATTGTGTGTTAACGAGCATCCCTTTAACTAGAGGTTTAATCAATATGACCATGATACATACTAGTGGCATGCACACACAAACACACACACAAACATACGCACAATATGACACTGTTGACACACCCAACATTTTGCACGACATGCACCTCTTGTTGTCAACACAGCTTTCATGCAATATACACACATATACACACACACACATCCACACACACACACACACACACACACACACGATCTGTCACAAGTACCTGTAACTTCACAATGCACTATATCATGAGACAATTTATTGAAGCCTATACTGCCAAGCACAAGATGCACTAGAAATGATCAAAATGATAAAATAATTCACTGCCGAGCAATTTAAGAGTCCAATCTGCCACCAGATGGTTTTGCTCTGCGGTCTATAGGAATACTGCTGCCATAAATAAGACCCATGTTTCCAAACGAACTGCTGTTACACTGAATGTACTGTACATTTCCAACACACTCAGTCCAACAAACAAGTGCATGCGACATTAGACACACACTCTCACATGCACACGCATACACACAGCATGCACACATATACTCACATGAACCACACACACACACACACACACACAGTCTTCGCTACCAAAGTGCTCTCTTTCTCAAATGGATTACCACCATGGGGGGGTCTGTCGCCAGGGACCTGACAGAAGAGGCATTTCCTGACCCTGGTTTGAAGAGAATAACTGAGAATCTGGAAGAGGTTTTATACCGTTGCTTAATGGACAAATACCTTTCAGAGCCAGAGAGAAAACATGGCGTAAAGAACAACCAACTTGTTTTGAAGGAACCGTTTCTCGTGATAATCCAAGAATAAAGGAAGAGAAACTGAGAGAATAATGACAGTGTTGTAATGGAAAAAAGAGACTTTAAGAGTTATCCAGTCTATTTCTATGGAGACCATTTTGAAACTGTCTTATAGCGACATCCTGTGGCCGGAACACTGAACTACATCTGCTTGGAATACTGTATTGTAAATGAAGCTGTTACTTAACTTAGCTTTGTATTGCTTTTAGTCTTTTCTACCATTACGATTAGACGCAGTTAGCTGATATATCTAATATTATTATACTATAGTATTCTTCTCATTGTCATGACAATTATGATAAATGTATTGCTAAAAAACTTTAATAATAAATTTACGGAGAAGGGAGGTTTATGCGTTTGAGGTTGAAATTATTTTGTAATTTTATTTTACCAGAGAGAATTATTAAAGTATATATCTATATAACACAACTGTGTCTGTATGCTGTCCTTGTTGTTCGTGTTCTCTTAAAGGCGTCTCAACTGTAACAGATTATTGATATTTTTTGAAGTGTCTATGCATCGATATTTACATTTATTCATTTAGCAGACGCTTTTATCCAAAGCCAATTTGAATGTCTTCAAACCCGGATGAAGTGAGTGTCCAGCCACTCTCTGCTGGAGACAGGCCGAGGGACCAGCCACATCCAGGGACAAGACACTGGTGAGACGAGGGAGGGAGGGGGAGGGAGGGAGGGAGGGAGGGAGGGAGGGAGGGAGGGAGGGAGGGAGGGAGGGAGGGAGGGAGGGAGGGGGAGGAAGGGAGGGAGGGAGAGGGAGGCAGGGAGGGGTCTTTTTAAAGTCCCATACCTGTATATGATCTTCGTTTGCTCCATCCTGCCACAGTAAACTCATCATCACTGTGCAACTTACATCTGATGTGTGACTGAGTGAGTGTGTGTGGGAGAGTGTGTGTGTGTGAGTTTATGAGTGTGTGTGTGAGTGTGTGAGTGTGTGAGTGAGTGTGTGAGTGTGAGTGTGTGTGTGAGTGCTGCTACTGTGTCTGGGACACTTACAGGCCAGCCACTGACACTAATGCTGTTTAATGGAGCGTGTGTGTGTGAGTGTGTGTGTAGATGTGTGTGTAGATGTGTGTGTGTGTGTGTGTGTGTGGAGGAGGACAGGTGGGTTCTGGAGAGAGGATATCAGGATGAGCTGTCTGTGTGTTCACGACCAACAAGGACACATAGCACACCTGTCACAGGTAACATCGCCATGGTGACAGGCCAAAAGTGCAGCGTCTCATAGTCTGACAAGTGTGCCAAAGGTCTTACACTGTCTGTCTCTATCTCCCCTCCTCCCTCTCTGTCTCTCCCCCTCTCTCTCCCCAATCTCTCCCTCTCTCTCTTTCTCTCTCTCTTTCCCCACTCTCTCTTTCTTTCTCTCCTTCTCTCTCCCCTCTCTCTCTCCCCTTTCTCTCTCCCTCTCTCCCTCTCTCCCTCTCCCTCTCTCTCTTTCCCCACTCTCTCTTTCTTTCTCTCCTTCTCTCTCCCCCTCTCTCTCTCTCTCTCTCTCTCCCCTTTCTCTCTCTCTCTCTCCCTCTCCCTCTCTCTCTTTCCCCACTCTCTCCCTCTCTTTATCTCTCTCTTTATTTCTCTTCCTTCTCTCTCCCTCTCTCTTTCTCTTCCTTCTCTCTCTCTCCTCTTTTTCTATCTATAAAGCTTCATAGATGCAAGGCTTCTTCTAGTGAAGGAAAAGGAATCAATTAACTCATTTTAACCACAGTTCATTAGATGATAGAATCAATCAGGTCAACCTCACACACACACACACACACACACACACACAGATGTGCACACGCAGACACACAGACAGACATGCATGAGTTTTATACACGCAAAGGCAAGCACAAAAGCAATTTGCAAGTTCCATTAGGAAGACTGGATTAACTGATCAATATCGCACGTTTCCTGGGATTAGTGTGTGTGTGTGTGTGTGTGCGGGCGTACATGTGTTGGTATGTGTGTGTGTCAGTGTGTGTGTATGCTTGATTAATCAGATAGCATCTTCAAAGCTCTTCTAACAGCCCTCAGTCTCTGTGTCTCTGTGTGTGTCAGTGTGTGTGAGTGTGTGTCTCTATGTGTGAGTGTGTCTCTGGGTGTGTGTGTGTGTGTGTGTGTGTGTGCAGTGTCTCTTGGCTCCAGCTCCTGTGTTGGACTCCAGATAGAGGCAGTGAGTCCAGGACACACCCTCATCACCCTGGAAACAGAAAGCTCCAACATCAGTTCCACGACAACGCTGGCCGCTCACAGCCCTCTGCGGGTACGCTGTGTGTGTGTGTGTGTGACACAGAGAGAGAGTGTAAGGCTGATAATTGCCCTGTTCTCCCCTGTGCTGGCCGCCCAGCAGTGCTGAGGTTATGACAGGCTGGAGACAGAGAGGCAGTAATGAATCTACAGCAGAGAGACTGTTCACTAACATGAGGGGGGCTTCATACAGGACCTCTTCTGTCTGACTCTGCTGCTGCCTTGCTGCCTTCACTGCTGCCTTGCTGCCTTCACTGCTGCCTCTACTGCCTTCACTGCTGCCTCTGCTGCCTTCACTGCTGCCTCTGCTGCTGCCTCTGCTGCCTTCACTGCTGCCTCTGCTGCCTTCACTGCTGCCTCTACTGCCTTCACTGCTGCCTTGCTGCCTTCACTGCTGCCTCTGCTGCCTTCACTGCTGCCTCTACTGCCTTCACTGCTGCCTCTACTGCCTTCACTGCTGCCTCTACTGCCTTCACTGCTGCCTCTGCTGCCTTCACTGCTGCCTCTGCTGCTGCCTCTGCTGCTGCCTCTACTGCCTTCACTGCTGCCTCTGCTGCCTTCACTGCTGCCTCTGCTGCTGCCTCGGCTGCCTTCACGCTGGCTACTGCTTTTCTCTGCCTCTCTCTCCCACTCCTCCATCCCGCTTTCTCTTTGTGTCTGTTTGTCTCCATCTATCTTCATCTCTCTCCATCTCTCTATCGTCATGTCTCTCTCCATCTCTCTTCATCTCTCCGTCTTCAGGCCCTGGTATCAGAGGTGGTTCTGTCCCTGAGTGCCCTCTCTCCCTCCCTCCCTCCCTCCCTCTCTCTCTCTCTCTCCCTCTCCCTCCCTCTCGCTCTCCCTCCCTCCCTCTCTCCCTCTCTTCCTCCCTCCCTCTCTCCATGTTCCTGGTTGACTACTTGCTGTTGTCCTCTTAAAGCGATGTTTCTATAGCAACCCCTAAGTGTTAATGGGGGTTTTCCAGAGCGAAAGAGGAAGGGTGATTTATATGGGAAACACACACCTACTCACACACACCTACGCACACACATATTCTCTCAGAAACACAGTCACAGTCACACATGCACAGACCTGTTGATTACAATTACGTGTTTTTCACACACTTCCTTTGGAAGTTAATCAACGTCACGCTGTTCCGGTAGATTCCAGTATCCGATCTAGAATCAAATGGAACACCACAACATACAATCTTATACAAGAGAACTGAATGCGTAGAAAATTGAGTAGAATACATTTACATTCAGACGCTTTTATCGAAAAACACTTCCAATACTTTACAAAAGAGCCTCGGTCACTGATTGTAACAATGTGATAGTTCCCAAACACTGCAGGTTTATAGAATATGAAACATGTATTGTGTGTAACCAAACATATCATAGAATTCCCCACCCCCTCCTCCCCAAACCCCCTACGCTCTTCTTTCTTCCCTCCTCTCCTCCCTCAGCTGTTTATCTCCAGCAGGGTTGCAGAGCTGCAGTTAGAGGTGTTTGACCAGCAGGGGGAGCACTTTAACACCTTCAGCTCAGTGACTCCATCAGTGCAGCTTAACTCTATTATGTTGCTGCCTGTCTGATCATGGACAGATGTCTGCCCAGGTCACTGCAGAGGCCTGTTCAGCTGATTAGACTCCTCCTCCTCTTAGTGTCCTGTCCCACCTGCAGACAGCTCTCCTGCCTCCTCAGGTAACCCTCACCTCCTCCTCACCAACAGCTGTGTAACCTGTGTCCCTGTATCTTTGTGTGTGTAGTAGCTCCCTGCAGGCAGACGAGACAGCTTTTCTCCCTGTATGTGAGTACCCTCCCCCCTCCCCTTCCCCAGCTGATTAGATACACCGAGGACTCTGCATCATCACACACTCAATCACACAGGATTCATCAACCAGAAGAAACTAAAGTGTTTTTTTATTAAGAGAGAGAAAGACAGATGGAGGAGAGTCTCGGTGTTATCACACAAGGTCAGAGGACATCAGTGTGAGCACACACATCTTACGCACACACATCTTACACGCACACGTACGTCACACACACACACACACACACATCACACACTCCTTCCTTCAGTCTCCAGCACATTTAATCTATTTTTCCTCTCGTTACTTGGCAGAGTCACTTGAAAGCAGTCGTCCAATCCCATGTCTTCTCTCCCTCAGTGGGAGTGATCCATCCAGATCAGTGTTGTTTTCTCCTGAATGAACACCCTGTCAGGGGAGGAGGGTGAGGAGGAGGAGGTGAGGGTCATCTACTCGAGTATGTTATGTGCAACCAAAACAAACAAGGTACAGCTGTCCTGATGGTTCTAGATGTTTCCCTGCTCCAGCACACCTCACTCTAATAATGTGGGTGTGTGTTTGTTCTTAAAGTTGATCTCATAGAAAGGAAGTAGGGTAACCATCCCTTCTGAGACAACCAGAAGGTTACTGTATGCCTTAGTTGACACCCCGTTCACTAAGGGAAGAGCGAACGGGCAACACTAAAGGCAACATCTGGTCAAGTTCAGACAAGGAACTGTTGAAAACGTACGTGTGTGTGAGGGTGTGTTGGTGCACGTCATTGTGTGTGTGTGTGATGGTGTGTGTGTAGCGTGCAGGTGGGCAGTACCTTCTGTGAGTCGTGCTTTCCCTCCTGTAGGCTGACAGAGGACAGTAGAGCAGCCTACACACAACACAACAGTCTGGGCATGGCTGAACACTGTGGTGATCTTATAGCATCCTGCAACAACACAAAACATCTCATATCACTCTGTACAAACACAACAACAACAACACACAGCATCCTGTGTTAGGAGATAGCCTTGTTAACAATCAAGTAACTTTATATCCAGATGTTAAATGCAATTTGAATCCACTCTTAGACATGTACTACTCCCAATTTAAAGAAATTGCTCTGATTTTATTAGTTGATGTTCTTACAGTTGGTTTTGATGATAATCCCTATTAACACCTTTCAGAAGCCAACCAGAAGGTTACTGTACGCCTTAGTTGACACCCCATTCACTATGGGAACAGCGATGGGCAACACTAAAGGCAACATCTATGGTTTAGAATAGATCTACTACTGACAAGACTGGGGGTGAATATTAGAGGCCATCTGGTTTAACTGGTAAGACTCGAAACTTACCTGGACATTTAACATCCATAAAATATGAGTTAGGACACTGAACCAGCCTCTTCTTCTTGTGACTTCTCTTCTCCTCTTCGGTAGATGGATGCAACAAATCCTTAGCGAGCTGCAAAACACGAGAGCAATAAAACAAACGGTGATTAGATTCAGTAAGACATCTAACACAATACATAACACTTCCCCCATTCGGTAGACTGACATCATTTCAAAAGGTTGACAGTTTAAAGTGTTCAGATCTTTTATTTCGCGATTTTTTCCCCTCGTGTTTCTACATGCACGAGCTTTGTTTTGCGCGTGGCGCGGGCCGCCATTCGACCAGCTCACCACGCGCTGTGCACATTCTAGGTTAAATGTTCAGATTTACCAAACCTAATCTAAATAAAAGTAGGTCCCATTTAAGACGATATATCATACGAAATACAAGTTCGTGTTTCCCTCGAGGTGTCTCGTGCTAAGGGATTCTCTCCAGTTTCCTCACGCGCACTTACAGGCATCGTAGCAACTTTGTCCGCGCTCAGCTGAAAAGAGAGATAACCCGGAAACAGTTTCCTGATGAGCGCGGGGTCAACCTGCAGGGGCCGGAAGTAGAAGTCCTAGTGACACGCTGAACAGAAGCAGGAGGTGAAACCAGAATGTTTACGAAAATGTTTTTATAACCAGAACAATTTATAATATTAAACATATCTTACTTGTTTAATTTATTGTGTTATGGCCTGTTTGTAATTTGAAGTGTTTTGAGTGAAGTCAGTTGAAGATTTCAGATCCACCCATGTTTTTATATTTTATTAATGTCACATAAACAACAGACAGTAGTAACACATAAATGAACTGTAAATGTATACAAGGAGATATAGAAAACAGAAAAAGAACTCCACCCATGTTTGCATACTACAACTTTGTTCTATCTTTTTCCTTCAGTGTTTAGTATTTTTTTTTCCAGTTGAGCGCCATCTGCTGTCCAACAAGAGGAATGATCTGACAGGATGAACACTCCCTCTTCCTCTGAGCGGTTCTCCTCCGGGAACTTTAGAGAGAAAGTTAGGGAGAAACAAATGTAACCCTGTGTGACAGTGAAATGGATATAAACTGATTTAAACCTTCAGAAATAACTTTGACATTTGTTTGAAACTAGTGGACTCAAGAGGGCTTCGTAATCCTGTTGTTGTGGAGTTTAAAGTTTAATTACACTTTTATTTTTTTAAGAAAGAAGCATTTGTGGGATCGGAATTTACCGGTGACAGTTTCAAGGGAAGAAAAGGAAAACAGGAGGTTTAAATGCAAAAACCTGACAAATCATAGTTGGATCTGAACTGACTGGATCTGAATTCACCAGAATAATTTATTAAATCATTTTTTTATTGGAATTTTTGACGGTTTTCACGTTGTGTAATAAGTTTGGACGTTATGGCGAAGAAGTACGACTTCCTTTTCAAGTTACTCCTGATCGGTGACAGTGGAGTTGGGAAAACATGTCTGATCATCAGATTTGCAGAGGACAACTTCAACTCCACCTACATATCCACCATTGGTATGTAGTTTAAAACTGTGGAAGGAGGATAAATAAGGGCTTAGACACACATTCCTCTGACTTTGACTGGGTTATTTATTGGTCAACATGGCACCATCTTCGTTTTATTGGTATTTATTGGAAAATGTGTGAACATACAATTTTCAACATGAAACTTCCACTGATATATGTTACCAGGCAGCAGACAGACTCTACTTCATGTCTGTACTAGTTTTATTCCAGTTATCTTGTCTCTGTCCCCCAGTGTCACTCTGTCAGTTTGACACTCAAGTCTGTCTTCTAGACTTATTCTGTTTGAATAACACTCAAGTCTGTCTTCTAGACTTATTCTGTTTGAATAACACTCAAGTCTGTCTTCTAGACTTTATTACACGTCAGTCTGCAGCTCAGGAGGTCAGCCAGATCCTTTATGTGCTTCTGTTTCTTCAGCTCCTATCCTCTCTCCCATCTGCCCCCCCTCCTCTCTATCTCTGTCTGTCTCTCTGTCTCTCTGTCTCTCTCTCTCTCTCTCTCTCTCTCTATCTGTCTCTCCCTCCACCCCCCCCCCCCCCCTCTCTCTGTCTGGCTTCATCCAGAAGTTCCTCCTACCGATTCTGGCCTTATCTCTGCTAACATCTTTCTATTCCCAGAAGAATGGCTGACCTCCCCTGGCATGCATAGTTTTCAGAAGACGCCCCCCCGCCCACACACACGCACGCACACATTCAGGAAACCTGGAAAAAATTGCATGTATTAAGATGCATGTGTATTGTGTGTCTTTGTATGACAATTTAGGTAAATTATGATAATTCTGAATCCAAGTGCCATTTCCTTTGTGAGTGTGTCTGTTTGTCTCTGTGAGTGTGTGTGTGTGTCTCTCTCTCTGTGAGTGTGTGTGTGTGTCTCTCTCTCTCTGTGAGTGTGTGTGTGTGTGTGTCTCTCTCTCTGTGACTGTGTGTGTGTGTGTGTGTGTGTGTGTCTCTCTCTCTCTGTGACTGTGTGTGTGTGCAAAGACTCCCTCTGTTTGATCCATCCTCCTCCTCCTCTGTAGGCATCGATTTCAAAGTGAAAACTATCGATGTGGAAGGAAAGAAAGTCAAGCTGCAAGTCTGGTAAGAGAACAGAGGAAGAACCACCATACTGGTCTGAGGTGGTTCAGGTCTGGTCATTTTGATTACCTTTTATCCAAAGCGACTTACAAGAGAGAGCTTTTACAAAGAGCATCAGTCATTGAGCATAGCAACGTGATAGACCCCGAACACAGTGGGTTTTTTAGATCGTGAATCATACATCATGGGAAGAACTATAAATGCATAACACAACGATTGTGAACATAAAGTTAGAGATACAACAACAACACTGGCAAGTCACCATATGGGGACCAACAAATAGTTCTAAACAACATTAGACATGTTTGTTCTGCTCTCTGCTTCAGAACCTCTCTCTTCCTCAAAACAAAACCTCATGGCAGAATATAGCTATTGTCCAAACGAGCAACTTCCCCTTTCAGTGCACAGTCCTTATACAACATGACCTTGAGAAACAAAGACATATATCTATCAGTCTGTTGTGGGCCGCACATCCAACACCACTAACACACTCTCAAACTATATAGTTCTTTTGAACTGCCTAACATGGACAGACGTGGTATTTTCCCTCTCGTTTAGTGCTAAACATCTTAGGAATGTGTTTGTGTGTTTGGTACAGGGACACAGCCGGCCAGGAGAGGTTTAAGACCATAACCACAGCCTACTACAGAGGAGCCATGGTGAGGAGACACTCCCAGGGGGGGTGGGAAGGACAGATCTGGCAACAATGACTGAAAACAGTCAGTGTGTCCTGCCACAGACTCACGTCCTCCTCCACTGTCTTACTCTTTACTCTCTCTCTCTCTCTCTCTCTCTCTCTCTCTCTTTACTCTCTCTCTTTACTCTCTCTCTTTACTCTCTCTCTCTCTCTTTACTCTCTCTCTCTCTTTACTGTCTCTCTCTTTACTCTCTCTCTTTACTCTCTCTCTCTCTCTTTACTCTCTCTCTCTCTTTACTCTCTCTCTCTCTCTTTACTCTGTCTCTGTCTCTCTCTCTTTACTCTCTCTCTCTTTACTCTCTCTCTTTACTCTCTCTCTCTCTCTCTTTACTCTCTCTCTCTCTCTCTTTACTCTCTCTCTCTCTTTACTCTGTCTCTCTCTCTCTTTACTCTCTCTTTCTCTCTTTACTCTCTCTCTCTCTCTCTCCCTCTCTCTCTCTCTCCCTCTCTCTCTCAGGGAATCATCCTTGTGTATGACATAACAGATGAGAAGTCTTATGAGAACATTCAGAACTGGATGAAGAGCATTAAAGAGGTGAGAGGAAGTCTTTATGAAGACAGACAACAACAAAGTTCTGTGTTTTTTGAACAGTTCAGACATGAGTGACTGACACAAGCTCTCCTTTCCCAGAATGCATCGGCAGGGGTCAGCCGGATGTTGCTAGGCAACAAATGTGACATTGAGGCCAAGAGGAAGGTATCCAAGGAAACGGGGGAAAAGGTCAGACTGATCTGCATAACAGGATATTTTAAATGATAACTTAAATATAAATGATTATACATTTTGTGATTTGGAATAATTTTTGAAACATTTAAGAATGTGATGGGATGAAAACTCCTAAATGACTCCATATATCTATCCAGGTTATAGTCCAGTTACAGGGAGGGGTCATATAGGGAGGGGTCATACAGGGAGCGGTCATACAGGGAGGGGTCATACAGGGAGGGGTCATACAGGGAGGGGTCATACAGGGAGGGGTCATACAGGGAGGGGTCATACAGGGAGGGGTCATTTAACAGACACACAGGTTCGTAATCAGGTGTTCTTGTGTTCTCTACAGCTGGCAAAGGATCATGGGATCCGGTTCTTTGAGACGAGTGCAAAGTCCAGCATAAACGTTGATGAGGTAAGAGAGAGAGGCTGTGCTAGGGAGCAGGGTTGGGGGGGCAGGGAGTCATGTGGCTGAGCGGTTAGGGATTCTGGCTAGTAATCAGAAGCTACCCGGTTCGAACCCTGGCTTTGCCAACATGACGTTGTGTCCTTGGGCAAGGCACTTCACCCTCCTTGCCTCAGGGGGGGAATGTCCCTGTTCTTACTGTAAGTCTCTCTGGATAAGAGCGTCTGATAAATGACTAGATGTAAATGTCTGTTGTGGAATGAAGGATGTAGGGGTGGAGGGAACGATAATCTAGATTACATGTCATATATCCTAACCCTTCGTATTTCTCTTACCCTCTCTCTCTATCTCTCTCTCTCTCTATCTCTCTTTCTCTCTCTCACTCTCTTTCTATCTCTCTGTCTCTCTCTCTCTATCTCTATCTCTCTTACCCTCTCTCTCTATCTCTCTCTATCTCTCTTTCTCTCTCTATCTCTCTTACCCTCTCTCTCTATCTCTTTCTATCTCTCTCTCTCACTCTCTTTCTATCTCTCTGTCTCTCTCTCTCTCTCACTCTCACTCTTTCTATCTCTCTTTCACTCTCGTTCTATCTCTGTCTGTCTCTCTCTCTCTCTCTCCCACTCTCTCTCTCTGTCTCCCACTCTCTCTCTCTGTCTCCCACTCTCTCTCTCTGTCTCCCACTCTCTCTCTCTATCCGTCTCTCTCTCTCCCCCCCACCTGTCTTTGTTTTTATCTTTTTGCTTTTCTCTTCTTTTTCCCCTCTCCTCCAGTCTTTTATGGCCTTGGCTCGGGACATACTACTGAAGTCCAACAAGAAACCGGTTAGTCAGCAGGAATGCTTCTTCTGAAATCCAGTGACATATTTCCAATTTTCCATCCCCTGACAGCAGTGAACAAGCTGGGATCTTACAGATGTTTGGTTTAGGCAGTTAAACTGTGTAACATAAGCAGCATAACTACAAACTTGCAACGTGTGTCTGTTTGTTTTTGTGTCTGTGTCTGTGTGTGTCTGTGTGTGTCTCTTTGTGTGTCTCTGTGTGTGTGTCTGTGTGTGTCTCTTTGTGTGTCTCTGTGTGTGTGTCTTAAAGGGGGTCACAGGTCGCGAGGTCAAAATCACCAGCAGCACAGAAAAGAAATCTTCAAAGTGCGTCCTCCTGTAGGGTGTCTCACCAGCGCCGTAACTCCAGAACCTGGGGCCCCTGAGGGCCTCTGGGGGCCACAAGCCTCTGGAGAACCTGGACCCCCTGAGGGCCTCTGGGGGCCACAAGCCTCTGGAGAACCTGGACCCCCTGAGGGCCTCTGGGGGCCACAAGCCTCTGGAGAACCTGGACCCCCTGAGGGCCTCTGGGGGCCACAAGCCTCTGGAGAACCTGGACCCCCTGAGGGCCTCTGGGGGCCACAAGCCTCTGGAGAACCTGGACCCCCTGAGGGCCCCCGGGGGCCTCAAGCCACTGGGACACATGGGAACAGTATTATCGGACAGAAACGAGGTGCAGTTTGTATTCATCTGTCAGTTTCTAATACAATCCCAAAAAAATACCAAAAAGAAACAAGGCCAGTTTATAAAAGGTGTCCTGTCCACCTGCGTTAATCTCACCTGTCACCTGTTTCAATGACAGGAGTCCCTCTCAGCACCATGCAGGTCTTAAACAAGAGCAGTTTCATCCCCAACCTCACTATTTCATCCACCAATCAGCTTTCTCTCTGGATGATTTAATTACCATGGTGACGAATGGATAACCAGGGTACGATAACAATAGATCTGATACACGCTAAAAGCTAAATGTAATGTAATCTCCTGTTAGGTAATATTACCTTTGTGAGCTGTATGATGAAGACTGTGATGCAGCCAGTATTCAGACCAGCAGGTTTCATACGGTGCAGAATCTGATCTGAGCTCAGTTTTAAACCCCCTGATGAGTCACAGACTGTTTAACTAGAGTGTCCCAGCAGACTACAGAACACTCAGACAGCATTAGGAGAAGGAGACTCAGTGGAAAACTTGTCCTGTTTGAAACAAGCTGTGTTTGTGTGGACAGATGGACTGAGCATGTGCAAGTGATGGAGAGAGAGAGATAAGTGCAATATGAGAGGAGATGAGCAGAGAGGAGAGAGGGAGAGAGAGAGAGAGAGACAGAGAGAGAGGGAGGGAGGGAGAGAGAGAGAGAGGGAGAGAGAGATAGAGAGAGACAGAGAGAGAGAGAGGAGGGAAGGGGAGGGAGGGAGAGGAGAGGGAGGAGAGGGAGAGAGAGAGAGAGAGGAGAGAGAGAGAGAGAGCGAGGAGAGAGAGAGAGACAGAGAGAGAGAGCGAGAGAGAGAGAGAGAGACAGAGAGAGAGAGAAGAGAGAGAGAGCGAGAGGAGAGAAGAGAGCAGAGAGAGAGAGAGCGAGAAGAGAGAGAGAGAGCGAGAGAGACAGAGAGGGAGACAGAGAGAGAGCGAGAGAGACAGAGAGAGAGAGAGAGGATGGATGATGTGAGATGAAACAGAGAAGCTGAGATGTTAGTAAGTGTTCATCGTATACTGAACATGATCACCTTCTCACATTTTTGTTTGAGTCAATTTATCAGGCAGATTTAGATTAGACGATTATTTTAGGATCCTGTTTTTGCTTTGATTAAAAGCAACCCAAAAAGTTAATTAATTTTTAGGGTGGTGTGATAAGGCACCAATCAGGTGCCTTATCCAGATGATCAGTAAAGCAACAGAGAGATTTGGCCGCATCCTAATATTCTACTGAGGGTTTTAATTTGAAAAAAAAATAACGAATCGATCTTCTGACAGAACGTCTCTTAAACAGTCTGGAAGCTTTCATTTATCTGTTTCTTTCAGACCACCAAGATGGACAGAGAGAAAAGATGATTATTTTTAGATTATTTAAATGTAACTGACCCCCATCTTAATAGGTCATATCCTGTTTTATGCTTTTCCACTTCCTGTCAAGCATTCTTTCTCTGACCAATTAGACCAATATGGACCAAGTACGTTTACATGGCTGCTGCTTATTGAATAAATAAAATAAAAAAAATTATGGTCATTGTTTTATTTAGTGATACTTAAGTAGTGTTTCTTTCTATTATACAAGTGAAGGATCATATTTAGATTTGATAGATAGATTTAGATTTCTTTGCGTTTCAGCTTTAAATGCTTCAGAAAAACTGAATTCCGAAACACTATTCAGAAAACTACAACGGTAGAAAACTACAACTTCTCTGTGTACTCCTCAGTGTAACTCCATCTGATTGGACAGCTGCGCTGCGTCTCTAGGCAACAGGCCTTCCTGCTCAGCATCAGCACCTGACCGCCGCGCGCTCTGCGGCATCTTGCAGCGTCTCGTGCGTGCCTTGTCATCACATTCATCCAGTCCGTGTGTTAAAGTCTTATCAGGCAGAAACACAGGATCGGAGGAGCAGATTTTTAAAGGATTGAAAGAATGATCGCCATTGGTTGGAACTTTGAGACGGTTTTTGGATAATCGGTTGAATTCGGGCTCGCGGTATGTGATGTGTATGAGTCGCGTGACGTAGGCTTTGGCTGCAGTGAGGTGCATGGATACAGCCTCACGAGCTGAAGGGGAGGCTCGCGTGACTGCAGGGGAGAGAGAAGTGGAGGGGGTGTAAAGATGGAGGAATGAGGCGGAAGGAGCCGTTTTAAAGTCATATTTAAATATTAATATCAACTGCAACAATTATATCACGTCATTAGAGGTTCGTTTGGTTTGTACTTTTCCTTCAGAGCGCGCCAACACCCTCTCTCTTTATTATGGACCGAACCTGCTGCAATCTCAGGATATTTCTTCTGGTGGCAACTTTATAAGGACAAATCATCATCTTATCAACAGAGGAACAGCTTCCATGTTGGTCTGCTGCTGTGAGACACGAGGAGGCACGTGAACCCTGCCTCGTCTCCGCGTGAAAGGTAGAGCATCTCACCCCTCGGTAGGGTCTGCGGCCTCCTCGCGACTCCGGTTACCGCAATGCCACGGGCAGGAGGAGTGAGAGGAGGGAGCCAGGAGACGGAGAGAGAGGAAGAGGAGAGGAATGTTGTATCTTGAAAGCATCCGGTTTTCAGGAAACTAGGTAGAGAAGTTAAAACAGCCTCGCAGGTTTGTTCTAGAACCCCCCCCCCTCCTCCCCCCCCCTCATCCTGTGGACTGAAATGGCTCAATATCGTTGGAAAGGTCATTGGAACAGTTGTCAGTGATCTTGTGGAATACAGATTCCCTGCTGATATATTCCTGTCTCAGCCTTCCTATCTTGGTGTGTGAACCTCCAGCAGAACACACCTGCAGGTATCTGACACCTCCAGGAGACCACAGGAGACCCTCTCCTTAGTGTGTCATCCACACGCCCGCCGCCATGCCCTCTCCGTCTGACTCCAGCAGCCTGGCCTCGGGGTCGAGAGGCTGGTCTGACAGCAGAAGGGGGATGTCAGGACGAGGGCAGGGGGGCGCTCGCCTGCTGCTGTACCTGGGGCTGTGTCACCTGGGGCTGGGGGGCCATGGTGCTGGCCTTCTCCTTCACCAGCATGGCCTTCACCTCCTCAGCTCGAGTCAGACAGTCCTGCCCCTTCTGGGCCGGCTTCTTTGTGAGTGGAGAAACTTCCTCTTTTTTCTTCTTTTATTTTGTGGTGTGATTTGTGGCAGTATCTTTAATCAAGGTGTGTGTTTGTGTATGTATGTGTGTGTGTCTGCATATGTTACCTATGTCTGTCTGTCTGTGTGTGTGTGGTACCTGTGTGTGTGTGGTACCTGTGTGTGTGTGTGTGTGTGTCTGTGTGTGTGTCTGTATGTGTGTGTGTGTGGTAACTGTGTGTGTGTGTGTCTCTGTGTGTGTGGTACCTGTGTCTGTGTGTGTGTGTTTGTGTGTGTGTGTTTGTGTGTGTGTGTGGTACCCGTGTGTGTGTGTGTGTGTGGTACCTTTGTGTGTGTGTGGTACCTGTGTGTGTGTGTGGTACCTGTGTGTGTGTGTGTGTGTGTGGTACCTGTGTGTGTGTGTGGTACCTGTGTGTGTGTGTGGTACCTGTGTGTGTGTGTGTGCAGGTGGTGGCTTCAGGCATTGTAGGAATCATCTCCTGGAGACGTCCTCTCACTCTAGTGGTGAGTCGATCATGTCTGACTGGAGGACAGACTTGTTCATTTATTATTAATAATCGTTATGGTTGATTGAATATTGTACTTATCGTACGTATGTGTGTGTGTCTGTGTGTGTGTCTGTGTGTGTGTCTGTGTGTGTGTCTCTCTCTCTGTGTGTGTGTCTCTGTGTATGTGTGTCTCTGTGTATGTGTGTCTCTGTGTGTCTCTGTGTGTGTGTGTGTGTGTCTGTGTGTGTGTGTCTCTGTGTGTGTGTGTGTGTGTCTGTGTGTGTGTGTCTGTGTGTGTGTGTCTGTGTGTGCGTGTCTGTGTGTGTGTGTCTCTGTGTGTGTCTGTGTGTGTGTGTCTGTGTGTGTGTGTCTGTGTGTGTGTGTCTCTGTGTGTGTGTCTGTGTGTCTGTGTGTGTGTGTGTCTCCAGGTGTCCTTGTTCATGCTTCTGTCTGCAGTGTGTGTCATCCTCAGTCTTGCTGGCTCTATGCTCTCCTGTCAGAACGCACAGATGGTCAAGTCCCTCCTCACCTGCCAGGTACACCACAGAGTGTGTGTGTGTGTGTGACTCCTCTCTGTGAGTGTGTGTGTGTGTATGTGTGTGTGTGT
>CM059322.1:16068284-16088284 GCA_030340685.1 Protosalanx chinensis | reverse complement strand
AGCAGCTGTTCCCAGCTGGAAGCAGCAGGGGGCGCTGCCTCCCACCAACGCTCCTCCGTCCCAGAGATCCATGTTTGCCCCTCCACACCGTCACGTCGAGAACCCGCCTCCCTCTGCTCCACCAATCCCTCCTCATCCTCGGCTGTCAGTCATCCGGTTGCTAGGGGCGGCGGAGTGGCCCTCCATATGTTGCTACGCCAACGGGAGGGCAGGGGGGTGGAGAAGGGTGGAGGCAGAGAGAGGAGGGGCAGTGGTGGCCTCCTGCCGTTGATGAGGTCACACAGCGAGCCAGGACTCAGCTCCTCTACAGATACAGGTAAGATGGTCTGGATGTTGTTGCACACAGGTGTGTATGTGTACTGTGTGTGTGTATACTGTGTGTGTGTGTGTGTGTGTGTATACTGTGTGTGTGTGTGTGTGTAAATGCCTTCCCCTCTCTTCCCTCCTCCAGGCTCAGTGGGCAGTAAAGGAATAAGTGAGAGAGGATCTCAGACGTCTACAGACACAGGTGAATAAAGACTAAAGATCCACAGATCAGCAACATTTACATGGATTCATTCAGACTCTTTCATCCATAGTGACTTCCAAGAGAGAGTTTTACTAAAGAGCATCGATCACTGATCATAACATGAAAGACCCCAAACATAGCAGGTAGTCAGAGAAGGGCAGGGAAGAACCACAAGATCATTCCGTTGTTAAGCAAGTTACCATTACAAGGCATCTCAAACGGGCAACACGCTTCATCTGGACCTCAGCACCAAGTGAAACATGTATCATGTCAGTGAGGGAATCCTGTGTTTCTGTCATGTGCTCCAGGTCCATCCTCTGAAGCCTGCCTCCTGCCTCGCTCCTCTCTGGCGCCCTCTGCCTCGCTGCCCAGGAAAGGCAGTGTGAAGGCAGGAGCCGCTGGAGGGCAGGTACCTTCCAAGATGCCCCCCTCCTCTCCTCTGCACCTGCCCAAGGAATACCACCGCTCCCTGGGGGACCTCAAGGTCGGTCTGTCGGTTAGGATTCAGCTCCATCCAACACCTCAGATCCACCATGGAAGTGTCGTCACATGTCTCTTACTTCCTGTCAGGTGACACGGGGGCTGGTGGCTCGCTTCCTGCAGCGCTCTAAACGGAACTTGGCCCCTGCCGCCGAGCATGCTGGGAACACAGGACAGGGGCCCAAGCGGAAGGGAGGGGCCGAGGGCAACGCTGCCGCTCATCTGCCTTTAGAACAGGTAACACACACACTTAAACACACACCAATACCTACACACACACACACACTTACACACACACCAATACCTACACACACACACACACACACACACTTACACCTACACACACCTACAATCCAATACCTACACACACACCTACAATCCAATACCTACACACACACACCTACACAGACACCTACACACACACACCTACAATCCAATACCTACACACACACACACCTACACACACACCTACACACACACACCTACACACTCACACACCTACAATCCCATACCTACACACACACACACCTACACACTCACACACCTACAATCCCATACCTACACACACACACACCTACACACACACCTACACACACACCTACACACACACACACCTACACACTCACGTCGTCACAGCAACACCTCAGCTGACTCTGTGTTCTGCTGTCTTTCTGCCTCCAGGTGTTGCGTAACACTTGGGGGGCAGGCCGTGCTCACCCCCACCTCCCCTATCACCGCGGCCACCATCATTCTCACAGCGACAGCCGACACAACCGTCGTCACGGCAACCGGTCCCCGGCGTTGGAGGGGATCCACCTGCGTAGCTGCGGAGATTTAAGCTCCACCTCCTCCGTGTCGCTACGGCGATTGGTGGCTCCGCACGGCTCGTCAGGGGCTTTGTACGCTGAGTCGGTCCTGTGAGGAAGAGGAGGAGGAGGAGGAGTAGGAGAGGAGGAGGAGGAAGCTAACGTTGGAACTACCTGCTGTGATCTGGGTTGAGGTCTTCCTCTAGTGGAGAGTTTCAGAAGGAGGAGGCATCTGAAAGTATGGAGGACAGGAGGAGAAGGAGGAGGAGAAGGAGGACAGGAGAAGGAGGAGGACAGGAGGAGGAGGAGAAGGAGGGGGAGGACAGGAGGAGAAGGAGGAGGACAGGAGGAGGAGGAGAAGGAGGGGGAGGACAGGAGAAGGAGGAGGAGGAGAATGAGGAGGAGGAGGACAGGAGGAGGAGTAGGAGAAGGACTCCCCAGCTCTGCCCCCTCACTAAACCTCATACTCTGCTGCATATCACACTCCAGACACACTCCAGACACACTCCAGACACACTCCAGACACACTCCAGACACACTCCAGACACACTCCAGACACACTCCAGACACACTCCAGACATCGAGCAGCTCATTCTGTTTTCTTCACCCTCATCAGTCAGTTAGAAGAGCACAGTCGCCTTGCATCTTCCTTAATGTAGCTCATTTTCCCATCGCACACTCACCCCATACACACATCTACCATCGCACACTCACCCCACACACACATCTACCATCGCACACTCACCCCACACACACATCTACCATCGCACACTCACCCCATACACACATCTACCATCGCACACTCACCCCATACACACATCTACCATCGCACACTCACCCCATACACACATCTACCATCGCACACTCACCCCATACACACGTCTACCATCGCACACTCACCCCATACACACGTCTACCATCGCACA
This sequence comes from Protosalanx chinensis, assembly GCA_030340685.1. NCBI lineage: Eukaryota > Metazoa > Chordata > Actinopteri > Osmeriformes > Salangidae > Protosalanx > Protosalanx chinensis. Next base: position 16,085,564 of record CM059322.1, on the reverse strand, counting down.
CTCACCCCATACACACGCCTACCATCGCACACTCACCCCATACACACGTACCATCGCACACTCACCCCATACACACGCCTACCATCGCACACTCACCCCATACACACGTACCATCGCACACTCACCCCATACACACGTCTACCATCGCACACTCACCCCATACACACGTCTACCATCGCACACTCACCCCATACACACGCCTACCATCGCACACTCACCCCATACACACGTCTACCATCGCACACTCACCCCATACACACGTCTACCATCGCACACTCACCACATACACACGTCTACCATCGCACACTCACCACATACACACGTCTACCATCGCACACTCACCCCATACACACGTCTACCATTGCACACTCACCCCATACACACGTCTACCATCGCACACTCACCCCATACACACGTCTACCATCGCACACTCACCCCATACACACGTCTACCATCGCACACTCACCCCATACACACGTCTACCATCGCACACTCACCCCATACACACGCCTACCATCGCACACTCACCCCATACACACGTCTACCATCGCACACTCACCCCATACACACGTCTACCATCGCACACTCACCCCATACACACGTCTACCATCGCACACTCACCACATACACACGTCTACCATCGCACACTCACCACATACACACGTCTACCATCGCACACTCACCCCATACACACATCTACCATCGCACACTCACCCCATACACACGTCTACCATCGCACACTCACCCCATACACACGTCTACCATCGCACACTCACCCCATACACACGTCTACCATCGCACACTCACCTCATACACACGTCTACCATCACACACTCACCCCATACACACGTCTACCATCGCACACTCACCCCATACACACGTCTACCATCGCACACTCACCCCATACACACGTCTACCATCGCACACTCAAACTTGAACCCTTGGATGCGTATATTCTCTCTTCGAGGTGATTTTCGATAATGGTGGTTTTGATTTGAATACGTGCATGTTTTCCTACGACCTCCCAGAAAGTTCCAGATGAAACACGAGTCTTATTAAGATCAAACTATTTTCTTCGTCTTCTTCTTCGTCTCTTTTTTAAACAATCTGACAAACTGCTGAACTGTGTAGGTCGATATGTGTTTAATGGCTCTGCATGATTTGGAAAAGCGCCTGTTACTTTCAGCCTCCTCTTTAATTCCTCCCCTTGTAGACGTTCTTTTTGGAAATGTGCTTGTGTGCTGCTGTCGAGGAGCGAGTTAAGGAGTTTAAACCCACTTGGATAATCAACTCCCTGTCACTGGAACACTGACAAAGTGGTTTCCACTATTCTTGCCAACATGACAAACTGAAGATCTTCTCTTCCGTAGTTGACCAGACAGTGGTGTATGTATCTATGACTATGGTTAAACCACTCCTGTTGTGTATTATTTGTTATTTATTTAAGAAATCACCTCAGTTATAATTCTGAAAGAACTTAAGAGGTTCTCGCAATAAATGTTCAGCTGTGCTTGTGGAGATGTGAGGATAAAGGAGACGGACGAACAGGATCTGAGATGTTCTGCTCCTTCAACACACGAGTGATAGTCGTCATTAAAGAATTAGTTTGTCAGTTTTAAACTGAACATTTCTGGACAAATGGACAAATGAACACTATCTGACCGCTGGTCTACCCTGCTACCTGACCTAAAGCCAAGAGATGCTCTGAGTCAAGATATCAGCTTCATGTTTGTAGTTTGACACTGAGCAGTGCTTTAAGTGGAGGGTCGACCTCCTGTCCTGCACACGGAAAAACATGATCTGAGGAAATGTATGTATGTACGTCTTGACCTGAACCTTGAGACCTAAAATAAAGTTAATATATTCAACATGACACACATTTGAAATGCGGTTCTGATGACAGAACGTTCTAATGCGATGTTATTCAGCATATACAAATAAATTATACACAACTACATTTCAGTTATCCGTAATGTGTTTGGGGAACTAAACGAATTTCAATTTAAACTGACCGTGGGCATGTTTTTATTCATCTATCTTCCTTTTCATTCCACACACATTTTATTCGGCTTGTGAGCAGTTTTTTTTTTTTTTTTAGCTAATAAACATATCCTTTTTTTAAATAGTTAAAATGTTTAATCTACCTGAGCAAAGTGACATAGATGGGGGCAGGTTTATTATATTACCTCCTACAAGTTATCATCAGACTCAACACCAGCCTACCACCCACACACGCTTCTATTTTCCATGAATCCTATTGGTTAAACCTCTCAAAAGCCCATCCTGGTTCGATGGCATTAGCCAATGAAAATGCTCGATGTCATATAACGCCTTGATGGACCACGCCCATGTCACGACGCGCAAAGGCTGCTGGGAGAGTTAGTCCAGAGTTAAAGTGATAACATGGATGTGAACGGCAGGGAAAACTACAACTCACAGATCTCCTTCCTTAAAGTCAAATCAACAACAGTAGCGGCTTAGACAGATTTCCATCCAGTTTCACTGCAGACCAGCTCGGGAACACTATGGTAAGGACTTCATATTGTCTTCTTGCAAACTTAATCAATGCATGACAAAGTTAGAACAAGGTCTAGTTAGCTGAGCACGAAGAAATGTGAGCCTGGTGAGTTAGCTTCTCTAGGAAGGTCTCCATGTCTCTGCCAAGGTAACAGGCTAGCTAATTATAGCAGCTTCCCTCTCTTAAGGACACAGTTTAGTCCTAAATCAATAACAGTGCGTGAGATGGAGAGTTTAGAAGAGGGCGCAGAGAAATGTTAGTCTTTTGTCTAGTCCGATTGTAAATGCTGAAGCCAGCTAATTTAGAACCCTGTTCTGTTCTCCTCTGTCCTGTTCTCCTCTGTCCTGTCCTCCTCTGTCCTGTCCTCCTCTGTCCTGTTCTCCTCTGTCCTGTTCTCCTCTGTCTTGTTCTCCTCTGTCCTGTCCTCCTCTGTCCTCCTCTGTCCTGTCCTCCTCTGTCCTCCTCTGTCTTGTCCTCCTCTGTCCTGTCCTCCTCTGTCCTGTTCTCCTCTGTCCTGTTCTCCTCTGTCCTCCTCTGTCCTCCTCTGTCTTGTCCTCCTCTGTCCTGTCCTCCTCTGTCCTGTTCTCCTCTGTCCTGTTCTCCTCTGTCCTCCTCTGTCCTCCTCTGTCCTCCTCTGTCCTCCTCTGTCCTCCTCTGTCTTGTCCTCCTCTGTCCTGTCCTCCTCTGTCCTCCTCTGTCCTCCTCTGTCTTGTCCTCCTCTGTCCTGTCCTCCTCTGTCCTCCTCTGTCTTGTCCTCCTCTGTCCTGTCCTCCTCTGTCCTGTTCTCCTCTGTCCTGTTCTCCTCTGTCCTCCTCTGTCCTCCTCTGTCTTGTCCTCCTCTGTCCTGTCCTCCTCTGTCCTGTTCTCCTCTGTTCTCCTCTGTCCTCCTCTGTCTTGTCCTCCTCTGTCCTCCTCTGTCTTGTCCTCCTCTGTCCTGCAGGGTGACGGTCGTTGTAACGGGACTCCCTCCTTGGCCTCAGCTCAGTCGGACCCGGAGCAGTTTGAATCCCAGTTCCAGGAGCTGGTGACTGAGCTGACAGAGAAAGACTTAACAGACACCGTCCTTACAGATGCTCTCAACAGACTCAGAGAGGTAACTACATTTGCTCACAAAACCTCTTTTATATGCATGATTTAAGGTCATTTTTTGCCATTGTTCTTAATGTCCCTGTACTTGCTGTAATTCTGTCTGGATAAGAGGTCTGATAAATGATTGAATGTAAATGTGTCTCAGTTTGTGTCTGTCAGGAGAAAGGAAGTCAAACTGGGTTGGAAACTATGTCTGCGTGCCTCTTATTTTAGCACAGTGTGTGTGTGTGTGAGAGATCAGTAACCTTTGAATGTGTCCCTTAAACTCTCCCTCTCCCCCTCTGCCCCCCCCCTCTCTGTCCCTCCCCCTCTGTCTCTCCTTCTCCCCTCTCCCCCTCTGTCTCTCCTTCTCCCCTCTCCCTCTCTGTCTCTCCTGCTCCTAGGTGCTGATATACAATGCACCTGGAGGCAAGAGAAACCGAGGTCTGTCTGTGATTGGTTCTCTGCGAGAGCTAGTCCCTCCCACTGAACTCACTCATGACACCGTGCAAAGGGCCCTTTTGGTTGGCTGGTGCATTGAGCTGGTAAGAGCATGGACCAATGATTATTGAGCATGGAAATGACATGTTTTCCTCAGTTTTCACACACCAAGGGCAAGTCATTGATAGAATCAAAATTACAGTACAAAATACACATAGTAAATTTGAGATCTGTCCTAGCTATAGTCAGTTATACCTGTCTGTCTGCTATGGTTAATTATACCTGTCTGTCTGCTATAATTAATTACGCCCATCTTTCTCTCTGTGTAGCTTCAAGCGTTCTTCCTGGTAGCTGATGACATCATGGATGCCTCTGTGACTCGTAGAGGACAGCCCTGCTGGTACAAAAGGGTGAGTGCCTGCCTGTCTGTCTGCCTGTCTGTCTAGCTGCCTGTCTGCCTGTTTTAGAAGGTCTACACCGATCTGTCTGTCTGTCTCCCTGCCTGGCCTCTTGATGTCCAGCAGCAGCAGTTAAGGCTCTGTGTGGTTGTTTCAGGATGGAGTCGGTCTAGATGCCATCAACGACTCGTTCCTCCTGGAGGGGTCGATATACAGGCTGCTGAGGAGACACTGCAGAGGGCAGTCCTACTACCTGCACCTGCTGGAGCTGTTCATGGAGGTAACACACACACACACATAGAGGCACACACACAGGCACACACACATAGAGGCACACACACATACATTTACATTTAGTCATTTAGTAGATGCTCTTATCCAGAGCGACTTACAACATTTATAAAGACATTCCCCCTGAGGTAAGTAGGGTGAAGTGCCTTGCCAAAGGACACAACGTAATGTTGGCACAGCTGGGTTTCGAACCAGGGACCTTCTGATTACTAACCTGACACCCTAACCGACTGCGCCACATGACAGGTTAATGATACTGTGTGTGTCTCCGTGTGTCTCTCTGTGTGTGTCTCTGTGTGTGTCTCTCTGTGTGTCTCTCTGTGTGTGTCTCTGTGTGTGTCTCTGTGTGTCTCTCTCTGTGTGTGTCTCTGTGTGTGTCTCTGTGTGTGTGTCTCTGTGTGTGTGTCTCTGTGTGTGTGTCTCTGTGTGTCTCTCTGTGTGTGTGTCTCTGTGTGTGTCTCTGTGTGTGTCTCTGTGTGTGTGTCTCTGTGTGTCTCTCTGTGTGTGTGTCTCTGTGTGTGTGTCTCTCTGTGTGTGTGTCTCTGTGTGTGTGTCTCTGTGTGTCTCTGTGTTCCAGACATCCTTTCAGACAGAACTGGGTCAGGCTCTGGACCTGATGACTGCTCCTCCTGGAGAGATCGACCTGGACAGGTTCACCATGGAAAGGTGAGGCAGGAAACTGGGACTGAACCAATAGGGGACTCAACCCGGGGGGGACTGGACCATGAGGGAACTGGACTGGGGGGGGGGACTGGACCTAGACCAGGGATGAGGTCTTTAGAACAGAAATATACTGTTGTGTTGGTGACATGTTGACATTTGTGGCTAAAATCCACATTATTTTAACTCTGTCCTTATCTCTCTCTCTCTCTCTCAGATACAAAGCGATAGTCAAGTATAAGACTGCGTACTACTCGTTCTATCTCCCTGTAGCAGCTGCTATGTATATGGTGAGTGTCTAACATTGACAGACCTGGATCTACAGTAGTAGAAAAGGTTTCAGAGGTAGTCATCCGGACAGTTTTCAAAATCAACACCTTTTTTTTTAACACCCATCAAGGAGTCATTCTGTATCTGTGCTGTGTTTCTGCAGGCGGGGATCCAGAGCGAGGAAGAACACAACAACGCCAAACACATTTTACTGGAGATGGGAGAGTTCTTCCAGATCCAGGTGAGACACCACTGCTAGCATCAGGGCTAGCGTAGAAGCACCACTGCTAGCATAGAAACACCACTGCTAGCATCATCTGCTCCCTTCTGCAGGCCAGCTAAAGGTTAGAAGTGTTCTGTCTGCTACAAGCATGTGTTGTTGTTGACCATGCTTTGCTGTTGCCAGGACGACTACCTGGATTGCTATGGCGACCCAGCGGTGACGGGGAAGATTGGTACAGACATCCAGGACAACAAGTGCAGCTGGCTGGTTGTCACGGCGCTAGGGGTCATGACCCCGGAGCAGAGGGCGGAGCTGGAGGTGAGACAGGCCACATGACGCATCACATCCTGACCTTTCCGCATCACATCCTGTCTGTTCCAACCTGCCCTGTTTGATAATCCATGTGAATAGGGCTGATGAACATAACGCAGGAAGAAATAAGTTGGTGTAGGCTCCTCCCAGAGGGCGGGGCTTCCGCAGCACAGAGTAGCATAAATATCTGGGTTCTCAGACCAGAGTGGGAATGACATCTGGATGGGAGTCGAAACTTCTTGATTTTGAAAACTGTGTCCAGATGACTACCTCCTGAAACCTATTTAGCAAGAAACTTCATTCATAATTTTTTTTTACAAAATAAAGAGTTTTCAGGATGAATACTGACAGTTGTAACGCTCTCCCTGCAGTCCTGTTACGGTCGCCATGACGACGCCAGCGTGGGGAAGGTCAAGGCGTTGTACGACACCCTTCACATGCCAGACCTCTACCACCAGCACGAGGACGCCAGTTACCAACGGTTACAGAAACTCATCGCTCTTCACGCCCAGAACATCCCCCATGATGTCTTTCTCAACTTCGCCAAGAAAATCTACAAAAGGACCAAGTGAAGTCTGAACCCCAATCACTTCCTGTTAGCCCAACACAACCTGCCAGAACTGGACAGGAAGTCTTCACGTTTATCTGGGTCCATTTAGGTCCCTATCTCCTTCTCCTTGTCTCCACTGGTATTTGATGTCAGGGACACTTGTGTAGTGTAGAGCTAGATACAGCACCTTAGGTGTTGTAGGTGAGGGGAAGGAGGTAGAGATGGAAATGGAACTAGTCCTTCGCCTGAACTCTCAGCTCTGCTTCCTACAGGCTCTCTGGACTGCTGGGAGCTGCAAAAGGAACAACCTTCATGTTTGGTTAATGGAAGCGATGATGTCTGGTGTTCTCTAGCATGTGGCTGTTCAATTACTGCTGAAATGATGCGACACACACATGTGCATGGCCAGTGTCTGGCTTCTGCATGGACATGTTAAAAACCATGTTTTCACTTAGTATGTACTCATGTTTTGTCATGTTGTTACAATTAGAAAACATATTTTCTGTCGTTTTTTTTAAAGCCTTTTACCAACTGTACCCTGAGATGTTCTCATAGTCATTTTAAAATGACACCTGGAAACCTGAGACCATCAGTTGGAGTTATTCCAAAATACGAGGATGTTTCCTGTCTCTGTAAGCACACTCACTTTTTAAACTTCTATGCTAGAATAATTTAAATACGGATATATATCTGTTGAGAGAATGACATGTCATTGCTTTAATAAAGTAATCATCCCAAGAACCACGAGTTTGGATGCAAAATGTTTTTGAGATTGTGAACAATTTGAGAATAAATTATACTGCAAAGGAGGTGGGTAAAGTCCATGGGAAATTATATATATCTTTTTTTAAGAATTTTCCTTTATATTCAATAATTTATTTGAATGGCTACAGAGTTGAGTGTGCTGGGGAGATGGAGAGGATGTGCTGGGGAGATGGAGAGGATGTGTTGGGGAGATGGAGAGGATGTGTTGGGGAGATGGAGAGGATGTGTTGGGGAGATGGAGAGGATGTGCTGGGGAGATGGAGAGGATGTGCTGAGGAGATGGAGAGGATGTGTTGGGGAGATGGAGAGGATGTGTTGGGGAGATGGAGAGGATGTGCTGGGGAGATGGAGAGGATGTGTTGGGGAGATGGAGAGGATGTGTTGGGGAGATGGAGAGGATGTGCTGGGGAGATGGAGAATGTGCTGCTGTGGTACAACAGAGGTGTGGTTACCGGATGACGACAGAGGAGGAGGTGTCGCGAGAGGAGATGCTCTCGCTGTATCTTGGATTCATTTCTCGGTTGGAGGGGCTCGCGGCACTCGCATCCGAGACGGATTCTTTCGTTTCCATCTTTTAAACTGCTCTGACGGTGAGTAAATTATTATTACTTCGGTAGTTAAAAAATAAAATAAAAAATAGCCCTGTTGTCTTTTATATTGATTTCGCCCTAAATCTTATTTTACAAGATCCACTGACCCCGTTGATCAAAATCATTAGGATGTCTTCGATTTGGCTGTTGCCTAAGGACCATATATTCATTACAGTCAAGAATGTTTTTGTATTTTTAAGGGCCTTAATTCAATGGGCTTCTTTGGATAAAAGCGGGGGTGGTGATGTTAAGGCGCTGCGGCTTGGGGAATCATACCTCCATCAGCCCCCCTCCCCCCCCCCCCTCCTCCCCTCTCCTCCTCCTCTCCTCCCCTCCCCTCATCCCCTCCTCCTCCTCCTCTCCTCCTCCTCTCCTCCTCCCCTCCTCCTCTCCTCCTCTCCTCCTCCTCTCCTCCTCCTCTCCTCCTCCTCTCCTCCTCTCCTCCTCCTCTCCTCCTCCTCTCCTCCTCCCCTCCTCCTCTCCTCCTCCCCTGTCCCCGTCTCCATCCTATGGTCTCCATCAGCTCTATTGGATCGATAAATCCGCTGGTAAATACTGAATAGAAGCCCGATAGTCTGGGTTTTCTTCTGCGCTGTATCTGCTTTACATTCATGTTTTTAATCGAGATATCACGTCCAGAACTACCAGCTTGATTTAGGCCCGAGATAAGCGCTTTTTGGTGGTGATTTACAGCGATGTGAAGGGCACCGAGGAATATGAGCAGTATAGCCCGGGGTGGATGTGCCTTAAAAAGACACACTCACTGTTCAGTCACTGCACTGCTGCCTGTTTATCTTTCTGCTCTAGAATCTACCACTGTGTTTCTGTCAGTTCTAGAATGTACAGTGTGTGTCTCTAAACATTATATTTCAGAGTCATTTTAAAGGTTTCCCCTTATCAATGTATTTATCTAGGACAGTAAACCAAAGCAGCGATGAGAGTGTGTGTCCGTATTTGTGTGTATAACAGAAAGAAAGAAAAAACGTAATGAAAAAAAGAGAGAGAGAGAGATGCTGAAATAGAGACTGAGACTTCACATTAAATCTCTTCTGAGAGGTTCTTTGCTCTGGGCTCAGTTGAGCAGAATCTCAAGGCTAAGATGATGAGGAAGGTTGGTAATTGTTAATTAGTTGAAACTGTTTTTTTTTTCTGTGGAGATCTCAGATGACATTGGGTAGAGAGAGGGGGGGGGGGGGTTATATGGGCTCCTGTGTTCAGTGAGTTTTAAAAGGAGAGATGGAGAAGAGGAAGAAAAATAACAAAACAAGCCCAGTTTAACGAAAAATTGATGTTTTAAACTTCAAAGATTTAATGAGATTTAAAATTTGCGCAGAACAAGAAATATAAATTGTATACGTGATTATCAAACATGGTGACGTAACGTCCTACTCTCTGTTGACCGATCTCTTCTGATGTTTCAGGACAGTTGGACTCATGCAAGGATGTGACAGCCATGGCCGGTCTCAGGATGCGTCTGATCTTTAGCTAGAAAAAAAACACAGTCCATGTTTCTATAGCAACAGAAATAACCGACCGTTTGTCAAAAGTACGACTTCCGCCATGCAGTCCTCCGCTCGCACCACACTTCCTCCGAGGCCTCGACGATTCGACACGAGCAGAAGAACCAATGCCGGCCCGGAACCGAAGATCCACGGCCCGGGTTTCCGCAGGGAGGATAAAAACATGAACACCTTTTCCGCTTCCTCGCCACGTCGAGGTAGCAAAGTGCCCACAGAGTCTTCCAGGGTGAAGGTGGGAGGGGCTCGAGGGCCTGTTCTGCAGTCTAGACTGGGCCTCCAGAAGCCCCCCACTGGGCCGGGAGCTAAGCCCAAACCCAAGAGCGTCCGTGCGGCAGCCGTGTCCAACGTAGCTCCTCCCCCTGCTCCTCCTCTTCCTCTTCCTCTCCTGGATCCGAACTGTAACGAGCCCAGCCTGCCCTGCCTGTGTTGTGATGGCCGCTCCCCTCAGGACAACAACAGCATGTTCAACCACAACCACAACAACAACAACACTGTTTCCATCCGACATCAACTCAAACTCCAGCCTCCTCCTCCACCCCCGCCCCTGAGGCAGGAGGGGTCAGGGGTCAAGGCCCAAGCCCCGCCCCTGGCTGGCCCCGCCCAGCCCCAGCCCCCAGCCGCCCCCTCCCTCCCTGCAGCTCAGGAACTGGAGGCGCAGAAATCAAAGGAGAGCTTAAACAATGTGGACAACAAGAAGGAGGAGGAGGAGGAGGAGGAGGAGGAGGAGGAAAGCAGCGCGGATGTTGAGATCGAGGTGGATGTGGATGAAGACGATGATGAAGAGGAGGGAGTTGATAATGAGGATGAAGATGACGACGACACCCTCGTCCCCTCATGCTGCGACTGTCCTTCCTCCCTCTTAGACTTCTCTCTCACCTCCTCCACCTCCTCCTCTTCCTCCACCTCCATCAGCTCCTGCTCCGACCTGGAGCTGGACTGTGCTGATCTCTCCATGTCTCTCTCATCTTCCCAGACGCACTCTGATCTCTCGCTCGCCCTCTCGCCTCAGGATCATACATTCGCTCAGACTCCCGAGTCTACTTCGCCGTCCACCTTGCCTCTTGAGGTCTCCAAGCCCACCCCTCTCTGCTCCATGTCACACTCCCCCCCTCCCCTCTGCTCCCCCGACGAGGGCTACCCCTCCGGCCCAGCCTCCCCTTCGTCCGACTACCTGGGTATCAAAGGTCAGGCGGGGCATCTGGGGTCAGGGGTCAGCAAACTGGGGCTCATGGACTTCCTGGAGTCGATGGGAGAGTTTGGAAAGATGGAACGCTTCAGTCAGGTGATCCAGGTGGCTCGGTGGGAATTTGAAGAGGATTCCTCAGGGGATCTGCTCAGGGATCGACTGGATCACCTGGATCGTCTGGAGAAGGTCAACAGACAGGTGAAGCTGGCCCACATCGCCAGGCTCCACGAGAACGGGCTGGATCTAGGGGATCTGGGAGAGGCCGAGTTCTCCGACGTCTTGGACGAGATGGGAAACGTTGACATTCCCTGGAAGCTTTACAAAGGACGTTCAATGGGAGATTCCCAGGAGTTCTCCGATGCTGGGGTAGATCTCACAGCTCCTTCAGACACCGAGGAGGCCCTGGCTTCAGACGTTCTGACTCCCTCTCCTGTGGAACCTCCTCCTAGACCTCCCAAACCACCGGCACGTCACGCCAGCGTGAACTCTGACCTCCACACTTACATCAACATCAACCGAGACCCCTCTTCCATCTGCACCTCTCCCAGCCCCATCCTCTCCACCTTCTCCCCAACCTCCCCCTCTTTCTCCACCTTCAGGTATGAGAAACCCCTGCCTCCGTCTCCCCGTCCATTCCTCCCCTCCCGGTGGTCCAGCCTGTCCCTTACTTCTCCCTCTACGCTGGCCCCCTTCCTCCTTCTGTTCCGTCCCTCCTCCCCCCCATCCCTCCCCCCCGGAGGCGACACCTCGCCCGCAAGGAGGCGCAGAGACTGGCCTCCCTCCAAGCGGAACAGGACAAGACCCTCTTCTGCCTCCCCCCTCCCACCTCGCGTCCCCCTCCTCTCCCTCCTCACCCAGTCATCTCCATCTCCGCCTCCTCCCCTCCTGCCATCCCCCCTCCTCCAGCCCTGCCTCCTCCTCCCTCCTTCCATGCCTTAGATGTGGAGATCCGGAAGCTTCTGATGCTGGCTGGACTGACCCAAGCTGAGCTGCAGAAACTGAGCCCAGAGCTGGGGGACTGTGTGGGGGGACTGGAGGAGCAGGTAGACCCTGGGGACCTCCACCTGACCAGACCAGGAGAGCCGCAGGAGAGAGGGACCCGAGAGAGGGAGGAGAGGAAGAAGGAGGAGGAATGTGATATAGATGGGATGACTTTGGATGGATGGAGAGATGGAGGAGAGTTGGATGTGGAAAGGAACAGATGGATTGATACGCTAGGAGGAGGAGGAGAAGAGGAAGACAAGAAAGAGGAGAGCAGGAGTTGGCTGAGGACCACGACTTTTACTGAGATGGCGAAGAGACGGAACAGGAGAAGTGGATTTGGGGCTCCTGAGCCATATTACAGGACCACGTGCAGCAATACATCTGAGACAAAAGCTGCGAACTTGACCTTTGGGACTTTTAGTTATTCTCCTGTGTTCACAGATCCTCCTCCACGACCTTTGCCCCCTGTCCCCCCCACCCTGCCTCCTATCAAAGTCTGCACCCTCACCGCCAACTCCTCCAGACCGGACCGATTTGATTGGCTGATGGCGTTTTTCACCTGACGGGGAGACGCCACCACTGCCACCGAGAAAACACGAGCTGGTGAGTCCACCGAGAACAACATCCCCCCCTAAGATGACGTCATCTTCAGAGTCTACCTCAGGGAGGGGGTCAGGGTCAGGATCAGGGTCAGGATCAGGGTCAAAGGTGACGACCTTCAAGGAGCTGCGTAACCGTAGCAAGACCAGCTTCCCCACCACTCAGATCATAACCGACCCAGACCCCGACCCTAACATCATCACCCCTGACCCTGACATCCTCTACAACCTCAAATGGAGGAGGGAGAAGATGGATGGGGATGACATCCAATGGGAGTACACCTCTCAGGCTCAGGCTGTGTTCATGAACCCGCCCCCTCTCACCTCATTGGCTGCCCTCCGAGAAATGTTCCAGAAAGAGGATGATGCCATTGGTCAAGCCGTAGGGCGGCCGTCACAGATTGGCTGCTCAGCCAGTGAGGGGGACCTGTGGACGAGGAGGATGGAGAGAGAAGGGGATGGAGAGATGAGGGAGGAAGAGGAAGGACAAGGAGAAGAAGAGATAGAAGTGAGAGGGAGAGCAGATGGAGGAAGAACACTGGAGTCCAGAACCACAGGTGAGTGATGATGGTGATGATGATGATGATGATGGTGATGATGGTGATGATGATGATGGTGATGATGGTGATGATGATGATGATGGTGGTGATGATGGTGATGATGGTGATGATGATGATGATGATGGTGATGATGATGGTGATGGTGATGATGGTGATGATGATGATGATGATGATGGTGATGATGATGGTGATGATGATGATGATGATGGTGATGATGGTGATGATGGTGATGATGATGATGATGATGATGATGGTGATGATGATGGTGATGATGATGATGATGATGGTGATGGTGGTGATGATGGTGTTGATTATGGTGATGATGGTGGTGATGAAGATGATAATGATGAAGATGATGATGATGATGATGATGATGATGATGGTGATGGTGATGATGATGATGATGGTGATGATGATGATGATGGTGGTGGTGGTGGTGGTGATGATGGTTGTGATGATGATTGTGGGGATGATGATGGTGGTGGTGATGAAGATGATAATGATGAAGATGATAATGATGGTGTTGATGATGATGGTGATGATGATGATGGTGATGATGATGATGGTTATGATGATGATGATAGTGTTCAGTAAAATGCCTCTAAAAGTGCCACAAGATGACGATGACCACGATTACGAGCATAATAACAGGATTTGAGAAGGTGGAAATGTCGAGACATGTTCTAATGTCACTCTATGTTGTCAATCTAGTCTCTATAGAACCTTGTGTTCCCCCTCTGAGAACTAATGGACAGATAAAGACTGTAAATGGTGCACAACCACTTTAATAAAATACACAGAGAGAGAAGAGACTGAGAGATGGAGTACAGAACAGGACTTATTCTTTGTCAGTGCCAAAAAGTAACATATAAAAAAACTAAGATGGAAAGATAGATGATGATTATAGAGAGACACAGAGAGAGAGAGACACATAAAGAGAAACAGAGAGAGAGACAGAGAGAGAGAGAGCAATTGAGAGAGAGCAAGAGAGAGAGAGCAAGAGAGAGAGAGACAGAGAGAGAGAGCAAGAGAGAGAGAGCAAGAGAGAGGTGATGTGAGGAGATACAGGAATCGCTTAGTTGGTTCCTGTGGACACGGTGATCTGGGTGTGATGTCATCGCTGCCTTATTCAATTATTCATCCACTCTGCAGCCCTGGGTGGGGAGGGGGGGGGGGGGGGGAGGGGTAATGGAGGGGCCTTGTAGGGCTCTAACTGTTCCATCTCTCTATCTCTGCTCCATCTCTCTATCTCTGCTCCATCTCTCTATCTCTGCTCCATCTCTATCTCTTCTCCATCTCTCCATCTCTGTTACATCTCTCCATCTCTGCTCCATCTCTCCATCTGTGCTCCATCTCTCCATCTCTGCTCCATCTCTCTATCTCTGCTCCATCTCTCTATTTCTGCTCCATCTCTTCATCTGTGCTCCATCTCTCTATCTCTGCTCCATCTCTCTATCTCTGCTCCATCTCTCTATTTCTGCTCCATCTCTCCATCTCTGCTCCATCTCTGCTCCATCTCTCCATCTCTGCTCCATCTCTCCATTTCTGCTCCATTTCTCCATCTCTCCATCTCTGCTCCATCTCTCCATCTCTGCTCCATCTCTCCATTTCTGCTCCATTTCTCCATCTCTCCATCTCTGCTCCATCTCTCCATCTCTGCTCCATCGCTTCATCTCTTCATCTCTGCTCCATCGCTTCATCTCTGCTCCATCTCTGCTCCATCTCTTCATCTCTGCTCCATCTCTTCATCTCTGCTCCATCTCTCCTTCTCTGCTCCATCTCTGCTCCATCTCTGCTCCATCTCTGCTCCATATCTGCTCCATCTCTCCATCTGTGCTCCATCTCTGCTCCATCTCTTCATCTCTGCTCCATCTCTCCTTCTCTGCTCCATCTCTGCTCCATCTCTGCTCCATCTCTGCTCCATCTCTGCTCCATCTCTGCTCCATCTCTCCATCTCTGCTCCATCTCTGCTCCATCTCTGCTCCATCTCTTCATCTCTGCTCCATCTCTTCATCTCTGCTCCATCTCTGCTCCATCTCTGCTCCATCTCTGCTCCATCTCTGCTCCATCTCTGCTCCATCTCTCCATCTCTTCATCTCTGCTCCATCTCTTCATCTCTGCTCCATCTCTCCATCTCTGCTCCATCTCTCCATCTCTGCTCCATCTCTGTTCCATCTCTGCTCCATCTCTCCATCTCTGCTCCATCTCTGCTCCATCTCTTCATCTCTGCACCATCTCTTCATCTCTGCTCCATCTCTGCTCCATCTCTGCTCCATCTCTGCTCCATCTCTGCTCCATCTCTGCTCCATCTCTGCTCCATCTCTCCATCTCTGTACCATCCTCCTCCTCCCTTCCTCTCCTCTGTCCTTGACCTAGCCCTTCCTCTCTCTCTCCTCTCTGGTCTCTCCTCTCTGGTCTCTCCTCTCTGGTCTCTCCTCTCTGGTCTCTCCGCAGGGCTTCTCTCCCAGAGGCACAGCAAGCTCATATCATATTTCCTCCTCTCATATCCCACCTGAGTACAGTAGGCTTGTGGTTCCTATCTAGACTCTGACACAGCAGCCTTCAGATGGGGAGTCAGGCTGTAATCAGAAGATACCCGGTTTGAAAACCCCAGCTGTGCCAACATGACGTTGTGTCCTTGGGCAAGGCACTTCACCCTACTTGCCTCAGGGGGGAATGTCCCTGTACTTACTGTAAGTCGCTCTGGATAATAGTGTCTGATAAATGACTGAATGTATTATAGGACTAAATGCTATGCTATGCTATGCTATGAACAAATACTGAGGTGGTCGAATCTAGTTTTCCTTTGATGTTTGTGACATGTTCAAAGATAAGTGTGTATATTTAAGTGTGCGTGCGACACGTTGAGGTGATTCTGTTCACCTAGGAGACAGTTTGTTCCATGAACACTAAAGTGTGTCCTCTTGTCTCCGGGGCAACCTTCTGTACTTCACCACCATCTGTGTCAGGAAGACCAAGGTTGTGTATACACCTTTAAGAAGAAAAAAGGGGGCTGGACTCTGCCTAAGTGACCAATGACAGAGAGGCAGTGTCAGAAAAACAGGAAGTGCTGTAGTTGTGCTGTGCTTGATAGACAATAAGCTCAACACAAGGAACGACAAGAACAGGTATGATGGGATTTTAACTTTAAGCTTTAAGCCGGTCATGTGACAGGAAAAGTGTGGCGTCGATAGTGACACAAGTCAGAGCGAAGAGAAGGAATGTGGGGGTGAAGTAACACAACTCTGAAGACTGACTCAGCATTACTCTGTACTGGAGGGAGGGGGGGGAGGGAGGGAGAGGGGGAGGGAGGGAGGGAGAGGGGGAGGGAGAGAGGGAGAGGAGGGCGAGTGAGGGGAGTCAGAGAGAGAGGCAGAGAGAGGAGAGAAGAGGGGGGGGAGGGAGAGGAGGGAGAGAGAGGAGAGAGAAGAGGAAGGGAGGGAGGGAGGAGAGTCAGAGAGAGAGGCAGAGAAGCAGAGAGAGAGAGAGAGAGAGGTGATTCAGAGGTGATACCTGCTGCATTGTATCTCCAGTGAAGCCTCTCTCACATCAGTAGAGAGTTTAACAAAGTGGAGAGATAACAGAAAGCAGAACAGATTCTAGAAACTGAAACTAGAAGCTTCCAGTGACACCAAGGATACATGGATAACGTTGTTACTGTCGGAAATATATACTTCAGTTATCTAGCTTTGTTAAACTCTGAACTTTGACTATGGCTTATAACACACCTCCATTAACTGTTGTGCTCTGTGTGTGTGTGTGTGTGTGTGTGTGTGTTGGGCCGGATCTTCAGACCTGGGGTTGTGTTGATATTGCTGCATGTTCCAGAGTTGTGCTGGTTTACATTCATGAATCTGCATCTTCTGTCGTCAGACACTAACGTTCTCATCTTTCTCTCTCCTTCCCATTTATTTGCTACGTTTCCTTTTCTCTCCTCCTTCCTCTCCTCCTCTCCTCCTCTCCTCCTCTCCTATCCTCCTTTCCTCATTCCTTCTCACCTTTCTGTTGACTTAAACGTTTGGCTTTGCTCCCCCTCCTCCCCCTCCCTCCCCTTCCTCCCCCTCCTCCCCCCTCCCTGCCTCAACTGTTTCCATGATAACAGTGTCCTCTCCCCCTCTGTCTCTCGCCCACGCTGCCCCCCAGCCCTCCCCCTACTTCCTGCACTCCGCCTTCCCCCACTACCGCCCAGGCTTCTGTGGCCCCCCACCCCCCCCCAAGGCCAGGCCCCCTCCCCCCGCAGAGCCCCAACCCCCCTCACCCCCCCAGAGAGACCCAGACAGAGACTCAGGGTATCACCATGGGAACAGGTCCGGAGGCAGGTCAGGGCACGACTCTGACTCGGAGT
>CM059322.1:16061134-16067784 GCA_030340685.1 Protosalanx chinensis | reverse complement strand
ACACACAGCAAGTCAAACACACACACACACAGCAAGTCAAACACACACACACAGCAAGTCAAACACACACAGCAAGTCAAACACACACACACAGCAAGTCAAACACACACACACAGCAAGTCAAACACACACAGCAAGTCAAACACACACACACAGCAAGTCAAACACACACACACAGCAAGTCAAACACACACAGCAAGTCAAACACACACAGCAAGTCAAACACACACACACACAGCCAGTCAAACACACACACACAGCAAGTCAAACACACACAGCAAGTCAAACACACACACACACAGCAAGTCAAACACACACACACACACAACACACACACAGCAAGTCAAACACACACACACAGCAAGTCAAACACACACACAGCAAGTCAAACACACACACAGCAAGTCAAACACACACAGCAAGTCAAACACACACACACAGCAAGTCAAACACACACACACACACAGCAAGTCAAACACACACACACACACACACAGCAAGTCAAACACACACACACAGCAAGTCAAACACACACACACACACACACACCAAGTCAAACACACACAGCAAGTCAAACACACACACACACAGCAAGTCAAACACACACACACACACAGCAAGTCAAACACACACACACACACACAGCAAGTCAAACACACACACACAGCAAGTCAAACACACACACACACACACAGCAAGTCAAACACACACACACACACAGCAAGTCAACACACACACACACACACAGCAAGTCAAACACACACACACAGCAAGTCAAACACACACACACACACCAAGTCAAACACACACAGCAAGTCAAACACACACACACACAGCAATTCAAACACACACACACACAGCAAGTCAAACACACACACACACACAGCAAGTCAAACACACACAGACACCAAGTCAGAGTCACACACAGTGAGGATCTTTGTCACCTCCCAGTGGATGTGACATGCATGAAGTCATTCAGAGAAAGACATCCAGAAGGATGGAGGGAAGAAGTGAGAGAAAGACCAAGAAACTACATTTACAGTGAGTCATTTATCAGACGCTCTTATCCAGGGAGACTTACAGCAAGTACAGGGACATTCCCCCCATGAGGCAAGTAGGGTGAAGTGCCTTGCCCAAGGACACAATATCATATTGGCACGACCGGGATTTCAACCCGCAAACCTTCTGATTACTAATAGCCTCCGACTGCACCACCTGACTCCCACATGAGTCCTAAAGTGCTGGTCGCTCTTCACCTCACACAGGTGAGATGAACAGAGTGAGCAGCTCCTCTCTGGAACAGCAGCAGAACAGCTGCAGTTGGGTAACCGTGGCGATTGCTCATCCGTACGCTTCTGAGTGTCTCTGGAAATATAAATAATCAAGAGCAGCATGGAGGGGTGAGGACGTTCAGATGACCTCCCGTTCCCACAGAAGGTTTCCTGAACTTCAGGAGGTAGAGAGACAGCAGCTCCCCCTGGAGGGAGCCGCTCTCGGTGGGGGTGCAGATGGAGTCACAACACTGAGTGTTTTTGAAGCCATGGTGAAAGAGCAGCAACATGAGAGGAAGCTGGTGGGCAGAGAGGATGCAGAGAGAGCCGTGCCTGGAGCCAGGGTTCTGTCCCCCCCCCCCCCCCCCACACCACCGTACGGCCCACGCACCCACACAGCTCCAGAACACACACAACCTGCAGGTGTAACACACACACACAACCTGCAGGTGTAACACAGACACACAACCTGCAGGTGTAACACAGACACACAACCTGCAGGTGTAACACACACACACAACCTGCAGGTGTAACACAGACACACAACCTGCAGGTGTAACACAGACACACAACCTGCAAGTGTAACACAGACACACACCTGCAGGTGTAACACACACACACAACCTGCAAGTGTAACACAGACACACAACCTGCAGGTGTAACACACACACACAACCTGCAGGTGTAACACAGACACACAACCTGCAGGTGTAACACACACACACAACCTGCAGGTGTAACACACACACACAACCTGCAGGTGTAACACAGACACACAACCTGCAGGTGTAACACACACACACAACCTGCAGGTGTAACACACACACACAACCTGCAGGTGTAACACAGACACACAACCTGCAGGTGTAACACAGACACACAACCTGCAGGTGTAACACAGACACACAACCTGCAGGTGTAACACACACACACAACCTGCAAGTGTAACACAGACACACAACCTGCAGGTGTAACACACACACACAACCTGCAGGTGTAACACACACACACAACCTGCAGGTGTAACACACACACACAACCTGCAGGTGTAACACAGACACACAACCTGCAGGTGTAACACAGACACACAACCTGCAGGTGTAACACACACACACAACCTGCAGGTGTAACACACACACACAACCTGCAGGTGTAACACAGACACACAACCTGCAGGTGTAACACACACACACAACCTGCAGGTGTAACACAGACACACAACCTGCAGGTGTAACACACACACACAACCTGCAGGTGTAACACACACACAACCTGCAGGTGTAACACACACACACAACCTGCAGGTGTAACACACACACACAACCTGCAGGTGTAACACAGACACACAACCTGCAGGTGTAACACACACACACAACCTGCAGGTGTAACACAGACACACAACCTGCAGGTGTAACACAGACACACAACCTGCAGGTGTAACACAGACACACAACCTGCAGGTGTAACACACAACCTGCAGGTGTAACACACACACACAACCTGCAGGTGTAACACAGACACACAACCTGCAGGTGTAACACAGACACACAACCTGCAGGTGTAACACAGACACACAACCTGCAGGTGTAACACAGACACACAACCTGCAGGTGTAACAAAGACACAGCAGCTTAGAAGGTAAAAGGAAAATATATTTTAAACGTCGCCTGGATAACTAGCTACACACACACACACAGTTCATCAGACAGACACGAATGAGAGCAGCGATAGACGTGCTTGTACACACACACACACACAGCATCGCCCCGAGCTGAGAGCTTGTCCTTGGCTCTCTCTCCGTGGCGAGAGACTTTATCAGAGGCCTCCGATGGAAAAGGATGAGAGGAGGAGAGGATGAGAGACGAGAGAAGAGAGAGAGAGAGAGAGAGGGAGTTAGGAGAGAGAGAGGGAGAGAGATGGGGAGTTAGGAGAGAGAGAGGGAGAGAGAGAGAGGGAGTTAGGAGAGAGAGAGGGCGTTAGGAGAGAGAGAGGGAGAGAGATGGGGAGTTAGGAGAGAGAGAGGGAGAGAGAGAGGGAGTTAGGAGAGAGAGAGGGCGTTAGGAGAGAGAGAGGGAGAGAGATGGGGAGTTAGGAGAGAGAGAGGGAGAGAGAGAGGGAGTTAGGAGAGAGAGAGGGAGAGAGAGAGGGAGTTAGGAGAGAGAGAGAGAGAGTGCAGCCTGGAGCAAATTGAGCAAGAGAGCTCTCTGACTGATCTGTCGCCCACACAAACACACACACAGACACACAAACACACAAACACACACACACACAGACACACACACCACCATTCCATGACACTTTATCCGTGATCCACCGCCTACACACACATTGAATGTATACACAAAAACTCTCACTGTTTCACTGTCTGTGTCTCTCACTCACTCACTCTCTCTCACACACACACACTCTCACACACAAACACACACACACTAACACACAGCTCTTTGACACTTTGACAGTGATCTACCGCCCACTGCCTCTCTCAAACACTCTCTCAAATCCAAACACACACACAGCAATGCACAGGACACACACAAGAATATTTCTCACACAAAACCCACCTACCCACTAGCTGTCTGTCAGGTTTAAGAAGCTCTGAGACATTGGGGGGACATAATTATACCGTAGTATGTAAGTATACCAAACCCTTTCATAGAATCACACACACACTGACATACACCGTTTATATAATCTACCCACCTGCACACACACACACACCAATGCATCTGCTCATTTATCAATAACTTATCACACACACACCCAAAGCAAACAGACGGTTGAGAGTCCAGTTTCATCAGAGATGAGGCAAAAATGTCCCATGTTAGTCAACACAAACACACCCATAACAACGCAGATCTTAACTAGACACCACTTGTAGGTTAGTTTTGTACGCGAAATAGTTGTGTGCGTGTGTCCAAATCATCCATAATGATCTATTTTGACGTGTCAAACTACATTTACTCATTCAGCAGAAGCTTTATTTGTATTTTTTTATCCAAAGCTACTTAACAAAAGAGCATCGGTCACTGATCATAACAACGAGCACCAAAAATGTTGTCAGAACGTGAAGCATTGTGGGAACCAACCAAGTGCCAAAGGGAAGAACCACAAGATCAGAAAAACATAAAAACATAAAGACAGAGAAAGATAATATAACAGCGCTGCAGCCACTGTGAGCTCTGAGTCTGCACGCCCTCACGCTCGCTCACCTGTGCAGTTCGGCTCGTCCCCGCTCCATTGTCGGTCTCCTTGACAACGGCGGATGGCCACGTCTAGGCCGCTGGGCAGCGTGAAGCCCGGGTCACAGCGCACCTCCAGCAGAGCGGAGAAGGAGGGGGTGGGAGAGAGGAGGCGTGCCGTCATGTGCTCCTCCGGGGCCAGAGGCCATGGACAGGAGCGACCTTGGGATCAGGAGGGGTTGGAAAAACACATCAGGAAGTTATCATGACCATTTGGGAAAAAATATCTGGGTAGCTTTAGACTAAAAAGGCATGAAAAAGAACACAATGTTCAACAAGGATTCTACGCAGCTTCTGTTGTACAGCCACATGGAAGCTACATGGAAACTTCAAGAGGGGGCTCATGTTGAAAAGATGAAGAGCAGAAACCAAATGTCTCTGTGTATTCACAGGTTACTGAGT
The DNA here is from genome assembly GCA_030340685.1 of Protosalanx chinensis. NCBI lineage: Eukaryota > Metazoa > Chordata > Actinopteri > Osmeriformes > Salangidae > Protosalanx > Protosalanx chinensis. Next base: position 16,062,872 of record CM059322.1, on the reverse strand, counting down.
GCCTGGAGAAAACAACAACCCTGCCTTCATGAAAATGCAAGAACAGAACTTGTTAGACAAGCAAGAATGCACACACACACACACACACAGAAGACTAAAGATACACACACACGTGACTACCGGCTCACAGCTGTGCTCACACACTGACAACCAAGAACACACACACACATTGAAGACCAAGGATACACACACTGACAACCAAGGATACACATATACACACTGACGAGCCAGGACACACACACCCACCCACACACACACACACCTGGGGCCACGCAGCTGAGGCCACACTGGCCATCACACAGACACTGGCGCTTGCTGCCACAGTCTTTGTCCTGAGCGCACGGTTTAGGACACGTCCTTCTCCTCTCATTACCCAGCAGCCTATCAGGACAGAGATCAGACGCTGCACCTGGAGACAGAGAGAGAGATGTAGGGGAGGGTGAGAGAGAGGGGTTGAGAGAGAGAGAGGGGGGGGAGGGTGAGAGAGAGAGGGGGGGAGGGGGTGAGAGGGTGAGAGAGAGGGGGTGAGAGAGAGGGGGGGGAGACAGAGAGAGCGATGGAGGGGATGAGAGGGGGAGAGAGGGTGAGAGAGAGAGAGAGCGAGGGAGGGTGAGACAGAGAGAGGGGGGAGGGTGAGACAGAAAGAGGGGGAGGGTGAGACAGAGAGAAAGCCCAATGAAAAAACACAGAAAGGTGAACATTTATATTGTGGTTCTGATTTGTCAAACTGAAAACAATAATAAACATTTGTTCAGGTTGTTCAATGTTGTTTGAGAAGCAGCAGAATCTGAACTAGCCTTGGAGCCAGCTTACTGAATTAGCTCTACTTTAGCCTTATAGGAAAGCTTGTATTATGTTTGTTAAACGTATCACTTAGTATTCGACTAGCCAGATTAGTTTCACACTACACAAACGGTCATGACATTTGAACATTTCCTTACACATGTATCTTATTAAACACATCATTAAATCGTCTCTGGAACACAGCGTGTGCTTGAAGCCAGACCAACACACCCATAATATACATCCCATCTGGAGGAAGTGAGAGGGGGAGAGAGGGGGTGTGAGAGGGGGTGTGTGGTTCAAACACACATGCTGGCAACTGCACGTGTGACTGACACAGTTACGTGTGTGTGTGTGTGTGTGTGTGTGTGCAGTCACACACAGAACACACACACAGACACTCTCTCAGTCTCTCACACACTCAGATTTATTAGTAAACACTTCTAAAGACTTCTACAGTCCATGTCACACTAACCCACAGCGGGAACTGACTAAACCTACATTCCGTCGCAACAACTGCAACAACATCCAACATTGCACACAAAAAACAAATCTTTGAACCACAGTACAATGTCCGACCTAATGGACAGAATTCTCCTTCTCTCTTGTCTCAGTCTAGCAAGTAGTGAGTCTGTATATCAGTGAGTCTTTGAGTCTGTGAGTCAGTGAGTCTGCGAGTCAGTGAGACTGCGAGTCTGTGAGTCTGTGAGTCAGTGAGCATGGTGGATTACCTGGGAGCTGGGCGAACACAGGCCCTGACAGAGCACTCACACAGAACAGCAGAAGCACCACGTTCATCCTTCCTCTCTCAGCCTGGCTTCAGAAGATCTGAGGTGGGGAGAAAGAGGCACAGGGCGTTTTCAGGAGAGGGGAACTGAGCGTGTGTGGGAAAGGGGGATCAGGGAGGAGAGATCCAGGGAACACACCCCTCCCACCCCCCTCCCACCCCCCTCCC
>CM059322.1:16021134-16056134 GCA_030340685.1 Protosalanx chinensis | reverse complement strand
GTCAAACTCTCCCATCCCGTCCGGCCCGCTGGTGGTGGGGGTGAGGAGGGGAGGGCAGGAGGACGAGGAGGAGGGTGTGGGGGAACCGCAGGAGTCCTGCTCACTCATGTTCGTCTGGCTGCCTGTGAGAAAGACAAGAGAGGGAAAGATTTAAGATTTGGTCATCTGGAGGTTTTCCCACTTGGAAGTGAAGAGGAAGGATCTATATTCAGAGACACAAAATAAAGTATGGATGGTTGGAAATGTGAGTGGAGCTGAATTTTGATGGTTCTCATAGGTAAGACTGCCACGGTCTGTGAGAAGCAGAACATTCTGGGGAGAATGGATCGTGTACATATAAATAACTGTAGACTTGGCAAAGATTTAGGATTTAAAACGGGAATATAAGGAAGAAATCCAAGTGGTCTTAAATGCTGCAGTAACAAATCCAGACCACCAGGTGGCACAGGAGAGCTGCTTTCAGTTCTCAGCACTTCCAGACAGTGTTCCTATGACAGTCGTCGCAGTACAGTAGGTTACATTGAAGAAAAATATATTTTTCCAACGACGTTTTTTGGAAAACTGTATTCAAATGTGTGAAACCAAGTGATTTCCCATCGATTTAAATATAAAATGAGTAAAGGATGCATGATATCTTAGTACATTTGAATCACAATCTTTAGACACACACACACACACACACACACACACACACGGTAGTCAAATCGTTCTTGTCTAACTAGCAGTGCCTTAATAGTGGAAGTTTCAGATCAGGCATCAAACAGATCCTTCATGTACACACTGACTGTACTGCAGGAACAGCTTGTGCAGAATTTCACCCCACCCCTTTAAAGCAGTTCCCACTGCGAGCCCAGCACAGCACTATACCTCCCCCCCGGCCTCTCTCCCCCCTGGCCTCTCTCCCCCCGGCCTCTCTCCCCCCCTACCCTCCACACACCCCCTCTGGGTCTAAACATCTTGACTTCCTCATCATAAAGAGAAAAAATCTCAAAGATCAAAACAAGAATCTTCCCACTCAGTTACACATAAACATTTAAATTGTGTTTAAAAAAAATATTAATTATAATTATAATCAAAATTCATCTCATCGTTTTTATCAACACCAGGGTTATGATTTATGTAGACAAATTATGATTCTGTTCAACTCAATGTGACATCTCGTCTGCTTGAGGAAATACATCGTGAAAAACATCCTGGACTTGGATGTTTTTCAGACGGGTAAAACACGGTGTCTGTGTAAGGCACCATATATCCTGGTGTTCTGTACACATCTCTACCTTTTATACTCTCCATACCTTCTTTATTTATCTCATCTGCAATCAAACATTCCATCTGAAGTTCACTGCAAATCTCTTTTCTTCTCCCTCCCTCCCTCCCTCCCTCCCTCTCTCCCCCTCTCTCCCTCCCTCCCTCCCTTTGGTCCCCACACCCTCCCTCCTCTATCTCTAAGCTCCTCCCCCTGCTCCTGTGGCCCCGCCTCTTGTTCTTCTGCAACAGAACTCGCAGGCTCTGCACGTGAAGCAACGCGTGCACATGTCTACAGCCTCTGAGGTGGGGAGAGATTTAAAGACACGCGATCACAAACACTCCACACACCTCTCGCTCTCTCTAACCACGTTTTCCCTCGTTCTCTCCCCTCCCCTCTCTCTACGTCCTGTCAGACCTTACTGCAAAAGTAAATATGCGTTTTAAAAAACATTATAAAAATATGTGTGTCTGTATTTTATAGCCAACATTACATGCAAAGCCAAATCTTTGAACTACAGTACACTGCTTTGGTTTTCTTGATCAAATATCCCTTAATGTAGATAAATATCTTTACTGTAGATAAATAGACTTACTATAAACAAATATCCTTACTGTAGATAAATATCCTTACTGTAGATAAATATACTTACAATGAATAAATACCCTTACTGTAGATAAATAACCTTACTATGGATAAATACCCTTACTGTATATAAATACCCTTACTGTAGATGCTAGACAACCTAACTATCACCCTAACTTAAGCTAGAACACAGAGGAGAGTGAGTTCCTGCTTGTCCTTTGCCAGGCCCTCTTTGTTATTCCCAGGCAGGCTTGTCTCTCAGTTCAGGCCTCTACAGATTCGCCTGCTGTGTTTTTCATCCATGTGACTCTACAGGAATAATGCACGGTCACTGTGAGGGGGGGGGGGGGCAATCACCTCCAGGGAGAAGCTCTTTCAACAGGAGCTTCATCCCAAACCTGCCCTGCCTCACCTACTGTTTCAGGGACAAAACAACCAAGTATGTAGTCTTACCATGGAGATAATCTGAGCCGGGCACCACTCCCTGGGGCTGTGCCACCTCCAGGCCGATGAGCGACGGTGAGGAAGAGGAGGACGAGGAGGAGGACGAGGAGCAGGGCGGAGGGGAGGACGGAGGGCACTGGGAGCTCTGATTGGGCACGGCCGACTGGGAACTCTGGGAAGGGATCTGTGCTGAGCTGGAGCTGTTGTTGTTGTGCATGCTGCCCATGCCGTTCTCGATCAGGAACTCGTCCAGATCCATGTACTGCAGCTGGAAGAGGCCCCCGTCCACAGGCAGGGTCCTCTCCCACAGGAGGGGCCCCAGGAACGCTGACTGGTTGAAGCCTGGACCACTTCCACCTCCTCCAGCACCACCTCCTCCAGCACCACCTCCTCCAGCACCACCTCCTCCAGCACCACCTCCTCCTCCTCCACAGTTATTGCTGTTGCCAACGCCTCCTGCTGTTCCTCCGTTACGCATGGAGCACACCCCCATGGACTCGTCATCCATGTCCACACTTCTGTCTTTATCTGAGGGGACACAAGATGGAGACGACACACCCTTAACGGACTGACAGTTGGTCGGATATTTGGGAGGGAGGAATCTGAATTTGTCAAAGCTACATGAGAAAAACATGGAAAGATCGATCTTTGGAAGTATTATTGGTTCCAAGGCCCATTTGGAAGTAAAACACTCTTAGGGGGTGGAACTGCGTACTACCAATGTAACGAGTGGGACGTTTAATAGCCATGCTACCATGAAGACAGTTATATTAATAGGTTGTGTTGGACTCGGCCATCGGATAATCCTACGAACAACTTGCGCAGACGTTAACAGGCCAACGCACAGCATCATAATCTGCGAATGTTCTGGAACTTTGCCAGAGAACAGAACTGTGGGGTTTTTAGAGATGATGATGATAATCCAGTGATAACAGAGTTTCGCTCTTGGTATTTGAGCGATAACTCAGTTGGGATTCTGAATGTGAAAGTTCCCAGCCTGCACCTTGCTGGGTACGTTGGAAGCTTGTTCCATGGATATCAGACTAGGAGACCCTGTCAATCATTGATGGTGTTGAGGAGCTGGCCAATCAGAGAGCAGTGCCTCTATGTCCTCTTGTTTTGTTTCCAAACAACAGTGACTGCTTGGTTTCAATGGCAGGACCGGATATTGGAACGATTCTGGTTTGAAAACACAGCTGTGCTCTATGGGATCAGCAGACCTTGGGGGATCTCTCCTGTGGAAGTCACTTCTCAGTGAAATGTCATTTTAACAGTGGTTCTTTGGAATGTAATGGAACACACAACTAACACAAGCTGACAACATGTCAGGTAAACAGCAACAACAACAATCCTGTTGAACCTTGACTTTCCAGAGACGGATAGGAAGGTATAATGGGAGATAGATATAAGAATAGAAAAAAAATAAAATAAAAAGTATTCACCTTTCGTTTCGCAACAGTCTTTGATCCTCTGAACGTCTCCCTTCATCGGGTGTTGGAGCAGGGACTTCAGATTGGCCATAGAGTTGAGATGTCCCCCTGTTAGTGCTCCTCCGGGCTGAGTGCAGCTCCCAAACTGCGGGCTCGCTCCAGCTGGGAGGTCAGGGGTCAGAAGCTGAGATAGCTGCCGGGACATCTTTGACTTGACAGGGGTCGAACAACGATACCTCTCGGTGCAGTGGTCGAAAATAACAGTCTGGACGGTCCTATTACCTTGAAGGAAGAGAGATGTGTTGCACTGTGAATATTGAGTTCAAAACAACATCGAACAGACGGATTTTTTTCCTCCTTCATTTTACTCTTGAAATCGCTGATTGATCAACTGAATCATGCATTATCACATTAATCGTCTTACCTTTTTCCAAATAAGTTCGCTTGTTTACTTCGACTGTTGATTCATTTTCGTCAAATATATTCCAGTCGATATAGTGAGATCCCCAAAAACGAAGAAATGTTTTTTTATATATCTCAACAGATCTGCAGCAGCCTAAACTAACTGTAAATGACTGTAACCCATGATCAATTCACTGCTGGAGAAAAAAAATAAAATCCCGAAGGCAAAAACCGAAATCAATAGCGTTTCAGAAGTTAAGGAAAATATCCTGAGAGTTGATTAAAACACACAATAAAAATATGTCGATTCAACGAGAGACCAAAGATGATTTTTCAATGCAAAGACAACAATGTCTACTAACCAAAATGCCAAAATGAAAACAAATAACGAAGGAGGGAAAAAACAACGCAACAGAGAGAGCTGTGGTTTGGCTGTATGGTCTGATGACAAGAAGCAGGATTGCTTTTTTCTTTCTGTCGTCCTGTAGCTCGAGCGTTCATTTGGGAGGGAGGGGGTGAGAGAGGGAGGAGGGGGGGGGGTGAGAGAGGGAGGGAGGGGGGGAGGGCTTCTATTTCCCTCCTCGCTCTTTCCAGTATCCAATGCACAGAGTCACGGGCACGGGCTTGGATTTGGGCCGCGCGACTCCTGTCCTCTCAGCTGGAACGAACACGGGCAGTTCACGTGACGTCACATCTCATAGGGCAAGGCGCGAGAGGGGGCATGTTCGGATTAGATATTTTCAATATTCATGAGTCACACCCCCTCTCGTGCCACACATCTCGAGGGGCGTGCCGCGTACCGTCGTACGTGTATTTGTATTCCAGCTAGCAAAATAATGAAAAATAACAACCTATCAATTAGATTCCTATCAGTATTAGCTTGTTATTATTACACGCGACATCCAACTTTTGGACTGATTATTTGACACGCGTCCTGGTCAAAAGTATCTTCATATTAACCTCAAAGTGAGGCTCATAAAAGATGGACAAATGTAAAGAGGTAGGCATCATTACAGCCGAGCTTCTTTCTATGACAGCGCATCTTGAGTCTCCCTGTGTGCTTGTAATCCACAGAAAACGTGAGCGCGTGTCGTTTTTTCAAGCGCGAGGAATACATCAGCACGTGGTTCCCTACACAGCGAACCAGCTTCTCCACCGCACATGTTCCATGCACGCGGCGGCGCAGCCTGTGTGCTTGCCGCTCTAGACGCGATTGGTTGACCGAAAATCCGTCTCCGCCCACAACAAACGCTTATTGGTCAGAACTAGGCCAGCCAGCCCCGCCCCACGGCTTCCCCTATGCTACAGCCGCGTGAGGCCAATTCGAAATACAAAAGCGCGAGGTGTCTCCTGTACAGGATTTCAACCCGCATGCAAAGAGCCACAGGAAATTGTTTTTCCATTTTAGTTGCTTGTCGAAATAAGAATGTAGAACACCAAGTGTTTTTAGTACACATGCCTGTAATATTACAGCCTCCCATGACTATACTTGGAAAACTGTCATGTCATGTTCTTGCAACAACAAAAAGCACTAAATTGCTTGTATTTACGACAGTGTGCATTTAGGCTTCAACTTTTAAGTGCACGTATCTTTTAAGATGCATTATTTTATGATGCATTCCTTGCATATCCTTGGAAGTATAAATCATACATTATTTCTATTGAAGCTTTGACAGAATTTAGTCAATGCTGCTGAATAATTGCACTATCCAAATGTATATTCTCTAAAGCTTTAGTAATTTATTAAAACGTAGTGATCTCTTTTATTGTGTTTAAATGAGCCCATAGGTTAAAGTGAATACATAAAAAGACAGTTGGGACAACAAACGTCATTGTACATTACAAATACCACAGCTCTTATACCTTGATGCATCTACACTGTCATGTCGTTTGATCATAGATGAACCGAAGCAAATTAAAGTTAATGTGTTCTTTTTGTCATGTGAAAATGCACTGAACTCCAATCTGTGTTCAGGCCCCCCCTCCCCCCGCTCCCACACACACACACACACACTCACACACACACACACACACACACACACACACACGGAACTCAGACATAGCACGTTCTGTCTCCTGAATCCACCCCCTATCAGTGTGAAATCCATGTGACTGCCACACTCAACCGAGACTCAACAACACAGGCTCGTACGAATGAGTTTCTTACCGCCACCTAGTGGTCTTGTAGCAGTACTACATGCTGTGTTGTTTCTCCCTGCAACTCACTGATGCCAAACACAAGGAATTTCTTACGAGGATCTACTGTAACCTATCAATAACATGGATGAATACAGGTGTACTAAGATGACATTTTTATTGGTATATTCTTTACATCCGGAAATCCATTAGGTCAACAGCGCTTACGAACTATAACTGTGAACCAAGCTAGTTAGAAAGCCTGTGAATCTGTGATACTGACTTTGGTAACAGTAACATTTTTTTTTACTCATCAATACCTACGTTTAAGTTACAAAGACACATCTTGCTCTAAAAACTAACATTAATCAAAAATGATAAATGGGAGAGGAAAAAATAAACTAAAATAACACATAAGGGTTTATCCAATGCTGAAGTATAATCAACAACTACTTTTAATAAGTAAATAAAGTGATAGAAATGTACTTAGAACTATTATTTGTCTCTTTTTTTTTCTTCAAAAGAAAAAAACAAAACAAAACAAGGCATGACAAAGGTATGAACATGATTGCAACTTAGCCAAAACATAGAACAACTAAATATGGGATTGGCAGGTAGACAGATTAGGTTATACACACACACACGCACACACATTAATCGATATATAATCATAACCTTTTTGCTACAATAACCCTCCCAATCCTCAACCCAGTATGAAGCACTAATAATAATAAAAAGCTTATAGGACTTTGTGAGAAAGAAATAAAACTGCGATGAAAACACAATATGTTACAGTACACTTGTTTCAACAACCGGTCTTCAAATCCAACCACTTGAGTATAAAAAAAATAAGCTATGTTTTTGAAACTGAAATTAACTGGACATGATAAGCAAGGCATCGTCAATTCAATTTTGGCAGGAAGTAAAATCTCCTCATAATGTTATTTTGAATTATGTTCTTCTCAAACTTGACATTTCATAATGTGATTTAATCACAAAGGAGGGGAGGGGGGCGAGGGGGAGAGATTTAAGTGATCTTTTAAACTTAAAATTCAAACGCATGACCTTTTTGGATATACTGAATAAACCATCACGTAGCGAGTGAATTCACAATCTCGTCGACAAACCAGAGAACACACATGCAGCGAACTGATTCTACCAACCAAGTCCCTCCCCTTTCTGCCTACTCCTAATAAATGCACTTTTTAATTGTCTTTTTTGTCCATTTTTTCTTATTTTATTTTTTTTACATTTAAAAAATCCCCAAAAGGAGCTCTAAGTAAACACCAACAAGACAGATTATACAGCAGAGACAACTATCATACAACGAAGAGTGTCGTAGCCTAACTAGTGAACGGGCAAGGGGGGGAAAAAATAGATTTTTAAGCAGGTCAAATCACCTAAAAACTTGTCTAATAACTGCACAGTGCCAGCCAAGCGTAGTGTCAATGCACTTAAGGGTTAATGATATCCTACAGAAAACAGTCATCTCTTTCACAACATTCTCCAATATAGTTAGGAAGAATTTCAGTTAAGGTTGATCTACAGTAGTTCTGAAAAGTCATTTTTTTGTGAGTAAATAAGGTCCAAACCTAAATGATCGTGTTGTACTAAAAGGCATTTGTAGTCCCTCTTCAACCCCCCCCCAATAAACCAAGACCATCATTCACTCCATTTATTTAACAGAATATTCCTCTTAAGATGCCACCACATAAGATGTCAAAAGAAGAAGCTTAGTATCTGTAGTCTCCCTGCATGGCCGACACCTCCCCCTGAACCTCGCTGCTCTTCCTCTCCCACGCTCTCTTGGATAACTTCAGACTGATAGCGCCCCCTCGTGGCAATCCCTTGGCCCTGCGGCGACAGGACACTTTGTGCCTGCGGAGGAGCGTGGCGTTCCAGAAGCAAGCGGAGCAACGGCGGCAAGAGAAGGAGCCCTCGGCTCGATGAGAGGCCCGATGGATGAAGGCCGCCAAGGGCCTGCGAGACTGCTTCCCACACACAGCGCACCTCAGACGCTCCAGGGGGGGCAGCGCTCTGGGGGGGTGGTTTGCCGCCCTGTGGGTTAACAGACTTGCCTGGCGAGCGAACATGGCGTTGGGACAGAAGGGGCAAGCGAAACATTTGACCGGGACTTTGAGAGACGAGAGCATCTGCATCTTCATACCTCGGGTTGTGACTAGCTCGTAACCTCCCCCTCCCACTTCCCCCCCTCGTCTAATCTTCAACAGCAGAGAGGCTTGTTTCTTGTTTCTGAACCTCCGTCGCAAATTAGATCTCTTTCTCTTTTCTGTTCTCCCTTCAGCTACGACTAAACCTGAGGACTCCTCCCATCTGCCCTCCCTCCCGTCTCTCCCCTCAGACTTTTTTTTCTTCTTCTTGTGCCTCCTCACTTCGCTTTGCAATTGGATGCTCGGGTGGCTGTGGTGACAGGACAGCGGATCTGATTGGTGGTGGAGATGATGGTGTGAATGACGATGGTGATGGAGGTGATGATGTTCGGTGGATGGCAACTCGGTGAGGGGCTGGAATGGAGCTGTGGTGTGCAGAGTGTGACTGCTGGGTCCTGCTGGATAAATGTGCTCCCCTTTCACCCCTGCTGGGGAATGCTGGTGTTGCGGGGGCATTATGGTGGAGTTTGGGGGAAGGGGCTGGGAGTAAGGTGGGACGTTGGAGGAATGAGCTGCTGCCGCGTCGTAGAACAGGGGGGAGTAGCCAGCTGGCGGCTGGGGCGGGGGCTGTGGGTGACCGTGGGTGGCAATGCTGTGACTCTGCTGTCCTCCGTGGCCCTCGTTGTTCGGAGCCATCTGGAGCAGAGTATTGGTGGCAGCCTCACTTTCCGAAGCAGACCCTCCGACACCACCACCACCACCACCACCACCATTCCCCCCACTGCCAACCTCCTGCACGCCGGACTGGCCGGAGCGAGTCAGCCCATGCTGGGAGAGCCGGTGTCGAGTGAGGCTGTTGGAGTAGGCGAACGCCTTCCCGCATACCTCACAGCAGAACAGCTTCTCGCCTCCACTCTCATGGACCGTCTGGTGATGCGCGGTCAGGTGGAAGTGATGGCGAAAAGACTTCCAGCATATCGCACAGGTGTAGAGTCGAGGCGGGGGCAGGGTGTTGGAGCCTTGAGGCTTGACATCCTGTTGATATGAGTAATATGAGGACGTGTTACCTTGATGCTGATTCCTGTCTTGGCTCATGCCACATGCAGGATTTGTGTTAAAGCTGTTAAGGTTCTCCCCACCTGGTGTAGTGGGTACTTCCTCCAGTTCCCCCTTCTGGTGCAGTTTCCCATGCCGCTTGAGGCTCTGGGAGTAGCCGAATTCCTTCCCGCAGAGGGTGCACTTGTAGTTCTTGGCACCGGAGTGGACAGTCTGATGCTTGCTGAGATGGAAGGCCTCTCGGAAGTACTTCCCACAGACGGTGCAGTGGTGAGGCTTCTCGCCCGTGTGGATGCGGTCGTGTCGTCGCAGGGTTTCCCGCCGAGCGAACCCTCTGCCGCAGACGCTGCAGAGATAGGGGCGCGGGATGCCGCCAGGCCCAGGCGCTCTGGGGGTGTACTGCCTACGCTTGGGGGGAAGTCCTTCGGTACCTGGCTCTTTCTTGGCCCTGGGCTTTCTAGGTCGTTTTGGTTTGATGGCAGCGTTCTGTGGATTGTTACCTTGGTTATGGGACATGTTACCACTCATCCCCTCTTGATTCCCCCCTCCTCCCCTGTAGTTCTTGTCCAATCCAGAAGTGGAGGACGGGGACCCCAGAGAGCCAAGGCCCAGCCCCCCCAATAAGCCCCCAATGATATCCCTTCTATCGTCGCCACGGTTGCCACTGTTGTTGAGATCGCAGTTGGCCGCAGCTGCTGCTATGGCCGAGATGGCGTTGTTGACAGAGCTAGTGACGTCGTCCTCCGAGTCGTCCAGGAGGGACGACAGGGGCAGATGGGGCTGCTGATGGTGGTGTGGTTGGTTTTGATTCTGAGGGTGAGGGTGCAGCGTAGGAGCCAATGGCGCCTTCCTCAAAGCCGGGCCCGCCATCCCACTCCCGCAAGGGGAGGCTCCAGAGTAACATGGAGATGGGTTACCTTGAGAGCGGTGGTCGTCATGGTAGCCTGTGTAACGATTCCGAGAGTAGTCAGTAGGGTATTTACCATCTGTCCTGTCTCTGTTGTTACCATTCCCTCCCCTCCCCGACTGATAAAGACCATCACAACCCAAGCCTGACTTCTGATCCCCATCGCCCACCATAATCACACCCTCCTCTTCCTCAGTTTTCCCATAAATCACCCCTCTACCACTTTGGTAACCCCCAACTCCTCCACTCCCTCCTCCGCCCACTTCTTCCCCCATCCTTCCCTCCCCGTCAGCTCCCGTCTTGATGTCCCGTGGTCTGGGTCCCCTACCTGGCTTGCCGCACGTCCCGGAGGCGGCATGGTTGAGCAGGGATGTGCTCTCACGGAAGCAGCGACCGCAGGCGGGGCATCGGAAGGGCTTTTCCTCGTGAATCTTCTCGTGGCGCGTGAGCGACTCTCGGCGGTTGAACGCCCGGGAACAGATGGAACAGCCGTACGGTCGCGCTTCCGAATGGATGACGCCGTGTTGGAGGAGGTGCCCTTTTTTCTTGAAGCCTTTTCCACAATCGGAGCAGTGGAAGGTCTTGTCAGGGCTGGGGCAGGAGGATGATGCTTGGGCTGAATTGGAAGAGGACTGAGAGTTATCCTGGGTGGAATGGGGGAGGCTTGGGTCAGATTGGGTTTTGATATGAGTTGGGTTTGGGGCAATGTTGGCATTATTGCTAGTACCTGCTGCAGTCGACTCATGCATACGCAGATGCCTGCGAAGGCTGGAGAGGTGAGTGAACGTTTTTCCACACTCTCCACAGTGATAGAGGGCCTCTGGATCGGGCTGTGCGGTTGCAGTTGGCATAGAGCCCTGGTTATCAGGTTTAGAAAGGTGAGCACCGTTAGTTACTAAAACCGAGGCTGCGGCTGAGGCAGGGGCAGAGGAGGAAGATGAGGACACAACTGATGAGGATGAAGAGGATGAGGAGTTGAGAAGTGAAGATGGATCACCCCCCATACCCGCCATGACAACCCCACCAACCCCGCTGCCTATCATCCCTTGATCGTGGCTAAGCCCTCCTCCTGCGCTACTGCTAGCGTTAGCATTGCCGCTATGGCTGCTGTGACCATGGCTGCTGCTGCTGTTATTGCCGCTGTCAGATTTCCTCTGAGGCAGGTAGCCGGCCATCGCTTTCTTCCTCCTACTACTACTGCTGCTCCCGCCTCCGCTGCTGTCCCCTTTACCATCGTCCTTGGACAGGGACAGGTGCAGCGGCAGAGGGAGGGGCAAACCTGTTTCCTGTTGCATCAAAGAGGCAATCTGATTGGACGACAGAACGGGGATACCCTGGAAGTCGAACCCGCCCAGAGAGGGTTGCGAGCCAGGGTGGAGGGGGTGGTGTGGGTGGGAGTGGGAGTGTGGGTGAGATAGGGTGTGAGGTGGTAACTGCTGTTGCTGCGGGGGCTGCTGCTGCTGCTGCTGAGGCTGTGTCGTAGAGTGGCCATGCGAGTGAGAGGAATGCAAAGCGGGAGGCGGAGCGAGGCCGGAGCTAGACTCCCCACCTGCCTGACCTAAACCAATCCCCAGGTGGTTGTGGGTCCCCTGCTGTACAAGGAACTGCTCTAAGCTAGAATTAGCAGGTACCCCAGAGAGGAAGTACTGATTAGCAGCTAGCATGCAGCTGAACTGCTGGTGAAGGCTTCGCGCATCAGACTGGGCTCCGACCAGCTGGTGCCCCAGTGAGGTGACTGCACTGCTGCTAGGGGGGTTATTAGAGGCTGCCACGGAACTGGAGGGGGAGGGGGAAGAGGAGGAAGGCCCAGGTGAGGCTTGAGGGACAGAAAGGCCAGGATGCAGAGGCGGGGGCGGAGGGGGAGCAGACGTAACCAGTCCTCCCAGCCCTCCGCTACCCCCGCTTGTACTTCCACCGGCAAAGTGCTCGAATCGTCCCACCCCTGGGTGCAGCTGCTCCTGAGCCAGGGCAGCGTCACTGGGGTGGAAGGAGCGGAGGAACTGCGGGTAGCCTGGGACATGGCTGGAGCTGCTGCTGCTCATTTTACTGGACTTGGAGCGCGAACTCTGAGAGGAAGAGGGCTGCTGCTGGAGGGGCGGCGGGGGCGGAGCGCTCATCTTGGCAAAAATAGAGGCGGAATCTGAAAAGGCGTTGCTTCTGGACCCCTGCAGGGGCCCCAGGCCGAGCCCAGACAGAAGCGCTCCAGAGGACTCAGCCTGCTGCTGCTGCTGCTGCTGTAGCTGGTGCTGGTGAAGCTGCACCTGCTGCTGATGCTGTAACTGACGTTCTAACCCGAGGCCTTTGAACTGGTGGGCCTGGTGTCCGCTTAACATCTCTATAATGTCTAGATTGTATTTTCCGAATTGGAACATCTCCCACTCGCTGGCACACGGGGGTGCTGGGGCCACACCTCCAGGGCCGGGAGCGGCGACGATGATCCCCCCGCTGCTGATCGTCGAGCTTCGACCGAGGGAAGACGAAATACCGCCGCCGCCGCTTCCTCTGGAGCCACCCGAGTCCCCTCGACCCGACTCTGAACTTCTCCCGATAACGCTGCTGTTGCTCCCCCCAGATCGCGCGCTTCTACTGCTTCCTCCCGACCGCCCACTGCCCCCACTCTCCATCCAAGAGGAGAGGGGGCAAGTGTATGAGGAAAAAATGTGTGCCTTCAAAATAAAAGTCCCTTTTTAGGGGGAGGGAGGGAGGGGAGCAGACAAACGTCCCAGATATCTTTTCAACAAGGATTAAAAAACATCCCGTTTCATCGTTATGTTCGTTGGTTGGTGCCTGTTGGTAACAAATATTAGTCGTTCACACTAAATAACAGTCTTTCATAGTCTCATGGGATAGTACAGGAGAAGTCTGCTTTGTAATGTTCGGTTATGTTGTTGGTGGTTTATGGCACAAGATATATTTATTTGTTTGCCCCTCAGCTAAAAGTTTTCTGTTGTCTTTAGCAGCTGGTTCTGTCTCATCCATCTCTTTTCATTCTTCCAAGGGAAACTTCCACCTCTCAGTTCTAGGATGAAAATATACTGTCGCCCTCTAACTGAAAAAATAACAAAAAACAAACAAGGTTAGGTAACATTCAAATTTAAATATTTAGAATTACATTTTCTGATGGCAGGGCCAATTTCTGCAAGATTATTTTATATGGTTGCCTTACCAACCACAGTTGGGGAGTTATGTGACTACAAATATATTTGTATAGTCCTATCAAATATCGATACTTGTTGTAATTTTGCCTAGAACTATTCAAAGTATTTTCAAACTGTCCTTAAATCATGAATAGCAGTTCCACGGGTGGATTATTATTGATAAACACTAAAATACAAAGTGTCTTAAGGTTCATCAAGGAGAATTTAACAAAATACCAGGAATTGCACATTGCAGATTATTCACAAACATCAGGAAGTTCAGGTATGAAGGAGATGCTTGGCTAAGTACCAACTAATAATATGAGGAGTAATGTGGCTGAGCGGTTAGAGAGTCAGGCTAGTAAGCAGAAGGTACCCGGTTCAAAGCCTGGCTGTGCCAACATGACGTTGTGTCCATGGACAAGGCCCCTTCACACTACTCAGCTCAGGGGGAAATGTCCCTGTACTTGCTGTAAGTCGCTCTGGATAAGAGCATCTAAGTGACAAAATATAAATGTAATTTAAAATATTAATACAATATTTATCTATAATATTAATATTTATAGTAATTGTTATCAGGCCACACATGCTACACAAATTAATATATCTACGTTTTAGTTTAAATAAATTAAAAAATACTTCCTTGTCACTGTATTTCTACTTTTAATTCTGTTTTTATTTCAGGGCGTATTGTATTTAATGTGGAGTCCCTGTAGATATTTTTAAATCCACTTTATCAACACAGGTAGATTGACAGTGAGTTGGCAACACCGTCTGCAGAAAGTGTTTGCACTGATTAATCATCAACAAACACTAAATGTGCCTTCTGATGAACACACATGCTATCTATAATCTTTGGGGCATGAAAATAGCGGCATAAAATCTTAAATCAATACATTAACATGAGAATAATCATAAATATCACGTGCAATCCATGCATTTAGTCATCAACCTAATATTTAATCATAGTTGCTATTAAAACTTCAAGCACACACTCCCAACACACTCCCAAGTACAAACACATGCTAAAATGAGTCATTATCCGGGAGCCTTTATTATCGACATATTAATAATCTCACCTCTTTTTTTGACAGATGTCAATCAGTCACACTGGGCTGTGGAGGAGGAGATCAATCTAGTTTCACTATCGCATTTTTCGTATTGCCTCTCACATGAATGTAGTCCTGTAAAGAGGCACATTCTGAATCAGCAAATGCAAATACCTTCCCGAACAACAACAACAACACGAGAACTATTTGCTTCGAGCTACAATAATAGCTCATGTCTAACAGTTTAGCAGGGGAAAAGACGCACTTGCATGTAAAACTTGACATGTTACAGAATCCCATCCTGCAGTTTAGTGTGTTAACAGCATGCTACATCTGAAAAGCGTGCAGGATTTGGCACAACTTCCATCATATAAGGGTTACATTAACTGCTACAAACACATTATATTGATATATATGCCTGAAAAGCATGTCTGCTAATAATGCATCAGACGGATATCTTTGTTACCTAAAGGTCCAGTTGTTGATCCCAGCCTTCTGGATGAGGCCTGGCCCTCCTTCTAACCATCAGCTACCATGTCTGCTGCTCTCCAGCCGGAGCCATTTTCACTGATGCTGCTGAGCAGACTAAACACTGCCTCCATTCTCCCCCGAAATCACCACTATTCTAGGCTGCAGTCCTTTCCTAGCCATTTGACAGAGACAATCCTAATATTCAGTGGTGTAGTTGGTTATGTTTTTGCCGGCTAAAATGTTTTGGACGGTCCGTGATCATTTGGGGGTAAAAGTGAGTGACGTGTGCTCCCCTAACATGGGTCCACTTCCGGGGAGCGCGAGCTGCTCGTTGTAGCGCGAGCTGCTCGTTATGGAGCTAGCTTAGCTTAGCTTAGTTAGCCCTCTATCGATAAGGGTTAATAAAATAGATTTACATGTCTGACTTTATATAAAAGTTATCGATCGTCAACCCGGTTTATATCCGATTATCAGTTACATGTTTTGGAAAATCTGTCCGGAAAGGGCTACGAGTCTGTTAAGAGTTTGAGGCCATTTTACTGGCTAAAGTTACGGCAGCTGAACCCAGTTATTAAAATGGCGGCCGCACATTAAAACTGCTCCTAGAAGGAGAGAAGCTGTTTGGGAATGAGAAAGTTTAGTAAAAAATGCAAAATATATAATTAATAATAAATTAAAAAACAGTAAATATATCACAATACCAGTAACCCGTTTAATTCTTTTGTATAAATAAAAAAAGTAAATATATCAAAATATCAGTAACCTGTTGGAATTATTCTTATTATTTTAAAACAGTAAATATATCACAATATAAGTAACCCGTTGAATTTATTATTATTTTGAAACATTAAATATATCACAATATCAGTAACCCGTTGAATTTTATGCGATAAACGTTCACGCACGTGACAGTTATAGAGTATTTAAAAAACTAATTAACCTTAATTTGGCCGTGAGGAAATAGCTACATATAGTCATTGTAGGGTTATTTAAATGAGCTGACTTTGTACAGTTATTAAACTGTTGAAAAACACACACCCACATAATAGACACTGCCTGTTCAGTGGGCAGTTGACCTCGCAGAAAGGCCAAGAGAAACACTTGGCAAAGCTTTTTTTTATTGCTGTTTGTGAAATGATCACACAACATTTCTCATCTGTATGCAACTAACACATTATGCAACAACTAAAAGGACTGAATAAACTATCCCAAACTATATCTCATGCTATCCTTGAGTTAATAACGAATCAAAGTCAAGACATCTTTTCCACCAACTTTATTATACAAATGTTGTCTGTTCACTGTCTTCTCTAAGGGCAACTATATGCAGTGGATAAAAAGACTACTTTGATGTTTAATAGCATGAAAACAAATCCATGAATTTAATTCTAATTCCTTTCAGTCGATACAAATATACTGTATTGTAGTAGTCATCTTCCTCCATGTTTAAAGGAATTCATTAAGGTCATTTATACACACCATTTCATTTTTAGTAAGCAGCAAGGTTACTTACCAACTATGTTATTTATCGTTACTGCAAAAGGAAATGTCCATGTGGCCACATAATAGGCTTTATCATCAGAATGACTGAAAATTTTATGAGTTTGGCACTATACATTTCATAAAATACTCACATATAATTTGTTGAAGCCTCAAATTAACGTTATAGAAGAGAGCCACCCATTGAAATATTCTGATTGTACTAGCTATACAAAATACAATACTTACACAAATCAGGTTTTAGTTTATAAAATAATGTCAGTAATGATGGATGTGATGTGCGGTGGTTACAGACATTGCTACAAACCTTTTGTGACTATAAAAAAAGACAAAAAAAACCTTGTAATAGGTCATCTGGCCCCAATTCCCTGAAAAATACACTGTGACCCCAAACATTCAGTTTTACAGTTACCCTCTTATACCTGTGTTAAAGACATTCATATAAACGCTCACTCAGTAACATTATGGGATTGTGTCTAGTTACTCTACTGTGTTGGGCTGCGGTATAATAAGAAACTGCTCTGGTGGTATAAGCATGATTTGAGGCAGGCCCTGTCCTGTCCCATACCCCCCCCCCCCCCCCCCCCACCCTGTCCATATCCCCCCTCCACTCTGTCCATATCCCCCCTCCACCCTGTCCATATCCCCCCTTCACCCTGTCCATATCCCCCCTCCACCTTGTCCATACTCCTCCCCCCCCTCCACCTTGTCCATATCCCCCCTTCACCCTGTCCATATCCCCCCTCCACCTTGTCCATACTCCTCCCCCCCCTCCACCTTGTCCATATCCCCCCTTCACCCTGTCCATATCCCCCCTCCACCTTGTCCATACTCCTCCCCCCCCTCCACCTTGTCCATACTCCTCCCCCCCCTCCACCCTGTCCATATTCCCCTTCACCTCATCCATATTCCCCCTTTCAGCTCCTTCTGGGCAGATCCACATTAATTTTAGAAGAACAATCGCTATAATCAAGGGCTTGTGTAGGAAGATGATGTAGGGTTGGAATTGGGGCATTTTTTTTACCACAAATCATGAATTCAGGCACATTTCTGACAACAGGAAGTTGACATGCATGTATATTCTGATATTATTATTTTTTTGTCCACCATTTTATGTCCTAATGAAACAAAAACTCATGATAGATTAAGCATTTAAAAACAATAAACACTTAAAATCCCACCAAGAAAATTAACATCTACATCATAACCGTAAGATAATTATTAATAATATCAACACTTATAATAATCATTAATCATAACACTTGCCAAATCATGACAATAACCAACACAGATTAAGTATTGTGTATAGGAAGATTGTCCAAAACATTTGTATTTATCAACAATATCACTCCTTTCTAACTTTGCAAATGGAACATTATCACATTGTTATTCTTCCCAGATACTAGACTTTCTGAAAGGTTGATCTACAGAACACCATCACCAAGTGTCCCTTAGTACAGAATGTAAACCTTGAAGACGTGATACAGAGAGCAGATCTCTGTGATTGGTGCAAAATTCAGGGAACAGAGTTGTGCAAAAAGATTTTGTTTCAGTATTTGTCGCTGAACTGTACTTTTAACAGCTTGTAACTGTTTTTTTTTTGTAGTTTTTTTTTTTAATAAACATGTCAAACGTTATCTATAGCACGTTAAATACAGTGACAATATCAACACATAAATCAAGAGAAACCGTTATAGATATTGTATTATATAAACTACAGATGTTAACACTGTATACAGGATAGGATAGCCCTTAGTATTGATAAGCATTATTATTTATGATATTTTCATCCATAGAAAATGGCTGAAGTGCGTTGCTATGATACAGCAAAGTCTGTTCCCTCCCTCAGGACGGTCATCTAACCCAGCACGTCATGTCACCACTGCCCATCACAGTTGATGGCTCCTGACCATCTGACCTACCCTCAGAGTAGTAGATCCTGTCCCTGGTGCAGTCCAACACCTAGATAAAGATACTTTGGCTTTGCTCCGAAGCCAATCGCTTGTATTATCGTTAGAAAATGTCATTGGCTTTGTGTCTTTGTGTTTTAACTGGAATAAAACGATGATTGTCGGACTATCTTTTTCCTCTGTGGTTATTTTTTGTATTTTCTTTGAAAGGTCCGTTAATGGCTTTGAGGGACGGTTGTATAAGTGCAACTTGTGCAATCGTGATCTATTTGTGCTTGATGAAAAATAAATGAAAATTTTCACAATAAAAGTCCTGATTTTCAGTTGGGGGGCGGGGAGAGCTTCAGGAAGAAATTGTCCTTTTGGTACAAATCTAAAATCAGCTTACCCTCATAAATCCATAGTGGTGATAGACAGTCTTGAGGAAACTTCCCCCCGCCCCCCTCCTTCCAGAGGAAGTGAGGGCATAGCGACAGCTTACATCCTGAGCAGATGATTGGCTGTTGGAGGTTCCTCTGAGAAGGAGCTGCATCCTGGCGATGGTGTCAGGCCCTCGTTTCGGCTCCGTCGTCAAGAGGATCAAACGTCTCCAAGCAGCGCCCACCTCCCAGAGTTCATTCATTCTTTTCACTTGGTAGGAAGTGACAAAACAGCAGCTTTGCTTTCCTGCGTCAGGATGAAGCTGGTTTAGATACACTCAGTGTGTCACCCAGACTCCATCCCAGTCTGCCTCCAAGCCTCCATCTCAGCTGCATCATTAGGCCCTCTGAGGGGGGGCTGGGGCGGGGGGGGGGGGGCTGGGGGGCTGTGAATCGTCATCGGCAACGATTTAGGTAGACGTTCTGTTTGAATCTGGAGGGTCTCCAGTGTTGGTTAGCTTACAGTGGCATCGATAAAAAAAAAACATTCCTTGTTCTTTCCGAGTCACTGGCCATTTCTTGTTTTTGCTTTCATTTATATTGTGGTTAATTATCATCTTGTTCCCTAGCTAATATGGCTCCAAAGTAGATTTTTTTTTAAACATGTACCGTACAAAAAAAACAAGGACTAGACCAAAACATGTTTCATTAGTCAGTCCTGTTACCTTTTTCGATCCTTCTTTTAGTTAGTTATTATGGCACCAATGTACGTATACGGCAATATGGCAAATTCTGGTACGAAATATGGCTGATATATCACATATATAAAATGGCAGGAATAGTCCATACCGCTAAACTACTCTAACAGCAAAATTATGTTTGCTTGTAGATTTTTTGACTTTTATACTTTATGTCGGGTATTTACAGTTTTCTTTGACCTTTAGTAAACATCTAATTCGTACCGGCTGTACTCCCTGATCACTAGTCTAAATTCCTCTCTTTTCCTAAGAATAAAGTCAAATTTGCCCGTAACCACGGATACAGTCCGACTAATGAAGAGAACAAACATTCAGAATCTCCAACTTGGGTTGATGGTAGGATGGGGTCAGGGGTCACCTGCTGCTGGATCTGAGGTCAAGGGCAAATTCGAACACCTGGGAAGGTTCCTCACACCGTTACCTCGTTCTTACTTCCTGTCCGTATCCCCTGGCTACCGCTCCCACTTCCCCCGACCCCTCCGCCGCCCCCTCCTGGTATGAAGTGTAACTGCTCGATGGTGTTCTGCCTCTTCGAAGCGAAAGCCATCCTCCTGTCCCTGTGGCCCCCTAAAGTCCCCGTTAAGGTCCCCGTCCCCATGACTACCCCTGTACCCGTCTGCTGCTCCCCTGCCCAGCCCATGCCCCCTCCCCCTCCCCCGCTCATGTGCCCCGTCATGCCCGTGCTCCTTTCCTGCTCCCTGCCGGAAGTGGGGTGAGAGTTCATCTTGATCATGTGGTGCCTGTCGAGGGAGGGCGTGGCACACACATTCTGCTGGGACTGGGCCTTCTGCTGGGGGGTGAGGCGGGGTAGCGTGGGGACCATACCGCCTCCACCGTGGGCATACGGATCTGTGACCCCTCCCATGCCTCCGACCCCCATCCCCCCCACCACTCCCATCCTCTCCTCTAGATGGTCTGGGGACATGAGCATCCTGTCTTGGGTCTTGCGCGTCAAGGTTTGCGTGTTGGAGTTCTTATTGGCAGCAGCCATGGCTTTGTAGTATTGGTGCTGTTGGTTTTTCGACAGCCTGGAGAGGGTACCTGTGTTTCCAGGGACGTCGCCCATGTTCAAGAGCTGATCCTGGGACTTGACCTTCCTCTTGGAGAGGGTCTCGTAGTTGGGGTTGTATTGGGGCTCTGGGGGGTCCAGAGGGTAGGGGTTGGGGGTTGGAGATGTGGGCATGCCAGTGGGCTGGATCCAGGGACGAGCGGCATGGCGAGGGAGGGTGCCCCGCCCACTCAGGGTGTAGTCTCCGCCCCAGTGAAGGTGATGCTGGGAGGACTGCAGGGCAGGCTGGGCTGTGTGGGGGCGGCGCTTGGTGGTGCAGTATCCAGAGGAATACTCGTCAAGTCCGCCTTTCTCTGGAAATCGAAAAAGGAACCGTTTAGAAGCCGTTACAAATACACTTAAGATTAAGACTTTGACGTTGAGTGGGTTTGTGGCAGGTTCACTCAAGGGGTGGGCAGTCCTGGTCCTCGAGGGCCACTGTCCTGGAGGTTTTAGAGGTGATGAACGGATCATTATCAGGCCTCCACAGAGCTTGTAGGACAGCGGGCCCTCGAGGACCAGGAATTGCCCACCCCTTGAGTCAACTGGTGCTACCTTCGGGTCACTGGGACCCACCACAGGGGTTAGAAGGTGGGGGACACACTCACCCAGACGCTTCAGAGAGGAGTATCTGTTGAGCTCGGGCTTGGTGGCGCTCTCGTAGGATGGCGGCAGCTGGGCCAGGTTGTGAAGCGAGTGATGGAAGGCAGGCTGGTTCTTTGTGTTGTCGTGTTTGCTGGACAGGAGGGTTCCACCGCTCGCCATCTGAGCGTTGTTCATACGAGGGGTGCGCTCTTTCAGAGAAACATGAAGAAGAAAAACACGAGTGATTTGACGCCGCCATAGACAGTACCGCAATCAACAAGCACGGCTATTATGCATGAACGTCAAGTTAAGTGTTAAATCATTGGCTGTTTTTCACAGGAATCAGCGCACCTTTATGGCGCTGTGGTTTAGGCGAAGCTAACAGACACTGAGAGCAGCTGTGTTTGTGTTGTGTATCAAACAGTTTTTGTCACCAGAGAGTCAAATGAACCAGCTGCCTTACCGATAGTTGCTGTGTGTTTGGGGCTGGAACCAGATGAATGGATGAAATTGTGCTGCAAATTCCCCACTGCAACAAACAAAAAAAACACACAAAAAGACACAAAAGAGGAAGTGATCAGCTGGGAACCAATCACGTACAGCCTAGCATGTGCTGTTAGAGGTTTCCAGGTCAACGGTATGTTTACCTTGCTTGTATCAAAGCTGACCCCCCCCCCTGCCCCCCCATTGTAGGGAAATACAATAAAGGATGCATAATGTATTTTGATGTGTTTCCAACATGCTCTGGAACGTTTACCTTTAACTAACACTCTTATCCAGAGACACTTACAGCAAGTACAGGTACATTCCCCCCTGAAGCAAGTAGGGTGAAGTGCTTTGCCCAAAGACACAACATCATGTTGACATGGACCGGGAATCCAACCAGCAACCATCTAATTACTAGCCCGATTCCCTAACCGCTAAGCCTCCTGACACTCACGTCTGTTGTCCTTGCTGGGTAGGCCGGGGGCGTACAGGTTCTTCGGGGTTCTTCCCAGCGTCCCCTGTCCGTCCCCTGTTGCCAGGGCAACGCTGTTGTTCCTTTCATCCTGCTGCACTGGACTGGACTGGTGACGCAGCATGTCCACAAGAGCTCTGAAGGAGAGAGAGCACACACACAGAGGAGAGAGGAGACACACAGAGGAGACACACAGAGGAGACAGGAGACACACAGAGGAGAGAGGAGACACACAGAGGAGAGAGGAGACACACAGAGGAGACACACAGAGGAGAGAGGAGACACACAGAGGAGACACACAGAGGAGAGAGGAGACACACAGAGGAGAGAGGAGACACACAGAGGAGAGAGGAGACACACAGAGGAGAGAGGAGACACACAGAGGAGAGAGGAGACACACAGAGGAGAGAGGAGACACACAGAGGAGACACAGAGGAGAGAGGAGACAGAGGAGGGAGAAGATAGGTTGGAAATACAGAGCGAGAAAATTAATTAGTCTGTTTAACAAGCAGGCAGGCAGTTGATAAGTTTACATTTACATTTATTCATTTAGCAGTTTAGCAGAGTCTGAGTGAATCAGTCTGTCAGTCAGCCAGGGCTGTCAGTTATTAAGTTACTTGGTAAGTTAGGCAGTCAGTCAGTCAGTTGATAAGTTAGGCAGTTAGTCAGTACGGTCAGTTTGTCAGTCAGTCTGTAAGGTCAGTCAGTCAGTAAGGTCAGTAAGGTCAGTCAGTCAGTAAGGTCAGTCAGGTCAGTCAGTCAGTAAGGTCAGTCAGTCAGGTCAGTAAGGTCAGTCAATCAGTTTGTCAGTCAGTCAGTCAGTCAGACAGTAAGGTCAGTCAGTCAGTCAGTCAGTAAGGTCAATAAGGTCAGTCAGTCAGTCAGTAAGGTCAATAAGGTCAGTCAGTCAGTAAGGTCAGTAAGGTCAGTAGTAAGGTCAGTTTCCTCACCTGGGCATGTTCAGCTCCCTGTTATGAGCCTCCTGTTGCACTTTGTTGAACACCACCTTAATCCCCACGGCAACAGCCACCATGAACACCACCACCCCACCAATCACGAAGCCCGTGTTGTGACTCTGCTGCTTCAGAGGGTCAAAGCCGGGGTCCGACCCCTCGTCATCGTCCTGATTGGACAGGCCCGGAGCCTGCGTTTTGGCCCAATCAGGAGAGTCGTAGTTCTTACAGCTGCCCTGCTCCAGCCGCTGGTTGCGTTCGGGGCAGCAGAAGCGATAGTGGCAGGTTCCACAGCAGTAGATGAAGGTGTCCTTGGAGCAGTTGAAGGCGTTGTCAAACTGACCCATCACGTCGTAGTAACCACGACACGCGTCCACTTCCATCCGCTTCTGAGGGGGAGGAGCCACCTGCGCCGCCCCTAGAGGGGGCTCCAGAGCCCCTTGCGTTGTCACGTTCTTCGGAAACATGACCTGGGCCAGAGGTCTGGGCGGGGTCTCTAAAGTTCTCTCTGAGGCCTCTAGGAGTTTCCTAGGGATCTTGCTCTGCGTCGCAGCAGCCCGGATGTTGGCTTGAAGAGCCTGGAGGAGGAGAGGGGGGCTGGGTGCCGTCTGGGGCTGGACTGGGGACTCCGTGTGAAGAGAGTCGGCGGTCGGAGGAAGAGGAGGGGGAGGGAGGGAGGGAGCCGTGGCGGAGAGAAGTGGGGCAGCGAGGAGGGAGAGGAGGGAGACGGCGAGGATTCTGAGGCTGGTCGTGGGAGTCATTTTTTTACATGACTAAGAGCTCTATTTTCTGTCGTTGACTCAACGTGATCACAACGTTGTATCCGTTTGTCCAATATAACCACGACAACGCCGTCTGAAGTATTTAGGTGGTTGCTATGATCGGTTTGGAACACATTGCGACCATCTCTTAAGTTAGTAATGTATTCGAAATTGTTTTTTTATTTGAATTTGTGCTGTATGAAATCAGTTAAAAAGATTAGTGGGAATATTTAATTAAGATAAACTCCACTAACATGAGGTTATGAGTGTAAACCATCATTGATGAGGTATTTACATTGGTTAACTAAAAGAAAACGAAATTCTGTTAATTAAAACAAAAATATTCTGTTAATTTCACTTCTGGTTGAAATCTTGTGATAAACCAAAACTAGTCAGAAGACCTGGAACTTGTAAACATAAGTGTGTTGGTTGAACCAGAAATGCAAGATGTCTATTAATCTGCATGTTCGTGGTCTGGCTGTTTATCCATGTAAACCTTGTTAGATGCTGTAAAGAGGTAAGGCCACAGGTCTGTCTGAAATGGCACCTTTCACCTTTGGCACTTGTAAATAGCCTGACACAATACGCCAAAACAACAAGCAGGAGACGTCGATGAATGTAAGCTGATCTTCTCTTCACCAACCAACTGCCTGATTTTTTGTCAGTTTGAAAGATTAAAAGTCGGGCACTTAGTATTAACCTGCAGGCAAGTCGTGTTTGAAAAAAAAGTATCAAAATCTCGAAGCAAAAATCTAATATGGCCTCCTCGTATTAACGCACAGTAAACAACAAGGATGGCTAAACGTTAGATACTAATGTGACGTTTAGATCGACTACTTCTACACCTAAATGTCTATTAAACTGATCTAATATGTAGAGGCACTTGCCTGACCCTTCCTGTTCCTCTGATTGAAATCAAGACCGGTCCCACCAGCCACCTGCTCTTAACCTTACAAGATGGAGTCCACCACAAATAAGTGGTTGAAAACTCAAACCGTTTGTCTAAAGTAGATTCTCGGACAGCAGGATAAAAGCAGTTGTTATGTCTACATGGACAGAGTATCATGTGTAGTTCCGTATCTAAATGTAGATACAAAAGACTTTGATAATGATTCAACTGCTCATCGTTGCTCTCAGCCTATCCCCTTCAATACGTGAAATTATTCCTGATCTGTTTCTGACGCTGACAGAAAAGAAGCATTTTTCTACAGAAATATGTAAATGTCTGAAGTTATTGTGTTGGAGGTCATTGGTGATAATAGACAGAAGCAGATCTGTCTCCCACACAAATTATAATTACATACAATT
Source organism: Protosalanx chinensis (assembly GCA_030340685.1). Lineage (NCBI taxonomy): Eukaryota > Metazoa > Chordata > Actinopteri > Osmeriformes > Salangidae > Protosalanx > Protosalanx chinensis. The sequence continues at coordinate 16,031,020 of CM059322.1, read as the reverse complement.
ATCAAAAATGTCCCTCTCCTGTCGTGCTGAGTACGTAGGCATGGAGGGGGGGACGGGGTGGGGGGACGGGGGGGCAGGATTGGATAGAAAACTGCTGATGGTTCCACTTGTTTCAGTGCAATGTTCCTTTAACCTTCTCAGAAAAGTTCAGCGACGGAAAACAATGACTGGTAGAAGACAGCAGCGGCTTGCGTCGCTCCGAGGGGTCTTCAGAAGAACGCTGGTGTCTGGATGTTAACGAGAGTGCTGGAAGGTTCTGGAAGGTTCTGGATGGTTCTGGATGGTATCAGCTAGCAGGGGCCGAATCTCCTGGAATGCAAGAATGAAAGGACTTCATTAAGGAAAAGGATGTTTTGTGCTGAACGATCATTTGCATAGTTGCTAACATTCAAACACCTGCGCGATCTAACAACCTAAAGCAATTACTAATCAAGTCCCCTGTGTATCTTCAAGCACACACACACACATATATACATACACAGTACACACACATACATACCCACACACACACACACATAGACACACAAAAAGGACATCATTTTAAAAGCATGTGATGTAGCGGTATTTCCAGCAGCTTACAGATTTCCCTTATTCTGTCTGTCTGAATTGACTAAGAACAAACTATCCTATATCGCCATAAGGTCTTTGGTGTAATCCGAAGTACTGTGAATAAGTGCGTGTGTGTCTGTGTGCCGATATTTTGTGGTCTTGATTGTGTGATGTGTGCTGTTTGTGTGCACCTGTGCCTTTTGCGTGAACACAAGCTCCTGAAAAGACTGCGAGAGAGAGAGAGAGAGAAAGAGAGAGGGAAAGGAACAGAGAGAGAAACAGTGAGAAAAACCAAGAGAGAGAAGCAGAGTGATAGAAAAAGAGAAACAGAGAGAGAGAGAGAAGAGACAGAGAGAGAAACAGAGAGAGGAGAGACAGAGAGAGAGAGAGAAACAGAGAGAGAGAGAGAGAGAGAGAGAGAGACAGAGAGAGAGAGAGAGAGACAGAGAGAGAGAGAGACAGAAGAGACAGAGAGAGAGAGAAACAGAGAGGAGAGAGACAGAGAGAGAGAGAGAAGAGACAGAGAGAGAAACAGAGAGAGGAGAGACAGAGAGAGAGAGAGAGACAGAGAGAGAGAGAGAGAGAGAGAGAGAGACAGAGAGAGAGAGAGAGAGAGACAGAGAGAGAGAGAGAGAGAGAGAGAAGAGACAGAGAGAGAGAGAAACAGAGAGGAGAGAGACAGAGAGAGAGAGAGAGAGAGAGAGAGAGAGAGCAAGGGGATAAATGTAGGGTAGGGATTTAAATGAGAAGAGAGATGGTGGGGAGTGAGCAGAGCCAGAGGTATGGAAGCAGAGATGGTCGTGTGTGGGAGTGCAGTGTGTGGGTGGCATAGAATCAAGTGCATTTCTCCCAGCACTTACCAACCCAACACAACATAGCACAGCAGCACACACACACACAAATAACTACCAGCACACAAACCAACAAATGCACAACACAACAATATCACAGTAGGAAAACATAATCGTCAAGAAATAAGACATTTTTAATGTGTATCAGAGTCACACGGCAAACCGTTTCAAAGCAGCTGTTTGAAGCAGTTACTGTAGTGTGCACGCTTTACGTGTGTGTGTTGTGCGTGCGTGTTTGTGTGCATTGTGTGCATTGTGTGTTTGTGGTACATTTGCATGCCTGTATTTGTGTGTGTCCGTGCGTGTGCATCTGCGTGTGTGTTATGAGTGTGTGTGACTACAGTACGTTCTACAGGCATTCCGAGCCTCTCCTGCTCTCCCCTCCTCTCTCCTCCTAACCCCCCCCCTCTCTCCTCCTCTCCCTTCTATCCCCTCCTCTCTCCTGTCTCCCTCATTCTGCCTTTCTCTCTCTTTCTCAGAAAGCGTGCGTGGGTAGAAGCAGCTAACTCTCTCAGAATAGCACTGCAGATCTGTCTGTGTGTGAGAGAGAGAGAGAGAGAGAGAGAGTAATGAGCCTCATCTACACCCATTAACCAAAGCACATCTCAAACTTCTCGCTCTCATCACCCCTTCTTTTGACACCACCATGTCTTCTTGTTTGTGCAGACCAGCCATGTCTCATCTGCCGTCCCTGCGATATTACACACACTCACACACACACACACACACACACACACACACACACACTCACACACACACACACACACACACACACACACACACACACTCACTCGGCTAACCACCCAACACCTCAAAACCCACCAAGGCACCGGATGCTCCTAGACTCATCCAGAGCATCTTCTACCTGACCTCTACATCGGTCCATCCATGTCATATTCCTGCTTTATGAAAGGGGTTTTTATCCCTGTGGTTTAGTCTCCAGCATGTTTAAGAGCTGCAGTAAGGGGGCAGTATGAAGGCCGTCACGCATGGGGGGGGGGGGCATAGGTGAAAGGTAGAGAACTTCATATTGCTCAGACTGTGTTGATGCATCTCTGCAGTTTACAGAGAGACAAGCCACCGTGTAACTTCCTGTAGAGCTCATTCAGAAGAGCCGTGGCTTCATGCTCCACACACGCTCACTCATCACTGCGCCTGCAGCAACATGAAGAACAGCCTGCTAACTTGTGCTTCAGCAGGGTATAAACAGGCAAATCCAACGTAGGCAACATCAAAGCTGAGCTCAATTCTGACGCCAACCAGTTTGAAAGGAAGAGGGTGTGGATGAAGAAAAGACCCCCTGCTTTCTATTTTCTCCTGTGATCAATAAATTGCATTAAATGTCAAGAGTCAATCAAATATCATGTTGAAATAGCAGCACTGTGTCTAACAGCACAGCCAATTAGTGACTGGCCAAAGTGGAGGAGGTTTTCCAGCAGGATTATTTCTGGGATTCTCATAACTGCGCCATGAAATATTGAATACATCTTTGACTGAATCTCTGTATCTTAGCCTCTGTTTGTGTAGCTTTGTGTTTGTGATGTTTTCATTAAAAACTTGTAGGGAAACAGCAGTGATGTGAGTGTTGTGGAGCTGTGGTATGACTTGCATGTGTGTATCAGGGAGTGTGTGGGTGTCTCTGTACCAGAGTGTGTATCCTTCACTGACTGACTGCAGAGGGTGTGTGTGTGTGTGTGTGTGTGTGTGTGGTGTGTGTGGTCAACTGTCTCCTGCATAACCTGTAAAAACTGTGTCAATGGAGTTTATTTTATGACCAACGATTATGGCGCAGGATAAATAAAATGGTGTTGTTCCGTTTCCTCCACAAATACGCTGATTATCATTATATTGTCAATAACTTTGTAGCAGTACATCGTATAATATAACTAAATCGTACATGTGTGTACAAGATTGCCAGACACAAGACCGAATCGTGTGTACAGATGTTAAACACAGTCTAATCCTACATTAAAAGGTGAATATAGTGTCGTGTCTTACCTGCTTGCTGCTCTGATCCTGTAGAAGAGCTGCAACCACATCACATGTTCACGAAACAGCCTAGTATTTTTGTCTAAATACTATGATTCATGTTTTCTTTTTTTTAAGATAACACATCCCAAAATCAGCAAACTTGTGGTTTTACAGCCTAAAAGTTCAAGGATAATAAATGTTCTTTCTTTAACAACCTTCCAGGACCATCTTCCAAGCTTGAAGAAATCAAAATAGTCTGTTTATTCCACTTGTTTCATCTTCAGTTCATCTGAATGACGGTGAAGCAGCCCTGTATATGAGGATTCTGCAGCATTAATCTTCACACTTTTCCAGGTTGAAATGATGAAAATGACATTTCTGTGCATGAGATCCATGTGTTGCACAGTTCTGTAGTTCAATAGGCTGCAGCGTGCCGCCCACTCACTAAAATCACATCGATATAAAACAGAAAAATTTAACTGTTGGGTAGTTTTACTTATTATTTAAAACAAAACTGTTATTTCCTTCACATATCAGACGTTTTCGTTCCTGCGCGGCGCTGAACTGTCTTTAATTCAACACCGCCTAGATTGAGCGACTGGTCTCCTCAAGGTCCGCCACGAAGGAGTGTGCGCTGATTGGTCAGTTTCTAAAGAAGGACTGTGCGCTGATTAGTCAGTTCTTAGAGAAGGACTGTGCGCTGATTGGTCAATTCTTAAAGCGATGCTGAGTTTAATTCCTCTCTTTTTTCGATGCTCGATATCAACTCAGTAAATAACGATTATAAAGACGAGACTAAAGATTTGAGTGTATAGATGCCAACGGTTAGTTACACCTAAACTGCGATATTGAACACAGATGCTGAAAGGAAAGTGTCGAGTTGTCGAGACTTCATGCAAATGTGCAAATCTTCCAGATGACAAAGATGCTAATTGCAAAATCTTGAATCCGTGGATGTGTTTCTATCAGCCTCCTTATTATGTCCTCTCTGCATCTTCTGGTGGATGGAAACTGTATAACTGTACAGCCCAAAGATGAAAGGGAGGGGGGGGAGGAGGGGAGAGGGGGAGGGGGGGCACCAGTTGCCACAGCAACTGTGTCATTATGTTGGTGACAATTATGAAAGCGATGAAAGCGGGTGGGGGAGTCAGGAAGAGACACGGGCAGTGTCAGAAAAATCTGTCAATCAAGAACCAACGATGCGTTTTTAAATGTGCACAAGTTTGGTGCAAATTGCGACCGAACTCACCTGTTTGGCGGATACAATTCTTATTAACAAAGACAATTTCAGTGGACAAAACAAATAGAGCGTCTTGAAATATCAGGGCAGAGAGAAGCTGCTTCTATGCTGCTGCCGTCCTACAGGATACAAGTCTGAGTCAATGAACTCAACGCAGTGTAACGTGTTGTCAACCTCCTGCTGTGCAAAATCTAGAAATAAATGTCTGACCATCAATGCAATTGATTCCAGGTGGAACTTCTGACAGGTTTCAGATCCAGAAGGGGGGGTAGGGGTGGGGGTCACGGCTGGAACGCGTTCTAAAAAGAGGTATCAGGGAGGTGTCACCTTCAGTCCAGACCCCAGGTGCTCAGGGGGGCCTTATAATTACCTGCATGGCAGCCTACCACAGTTGACAGAGACTGAGGCTTATTGCAGCGCTGCAGAGTCCAGTGACATTCTGCCAACATGAGGCTCTGCTGCAGGCTGGTAACCTTGTACTAGTAGGGGGGCATGGGTGACCTTTAGACATGAGCTGTTCACCATAACCACATGCCGTAATCATTAAGTCAATCTTTCACCTGCTCAGTAATTCCGATACGACAAAATTCAGTATCTCAATTTTTATTAATTTAAATAACTTAAATGGACACAAAAAATACCCATCCACGCGTCTGAACGATGACTTGGTTTCCCAAGGCACCTAATTACTTCGACCTTAGCTGAAGACAGTGCTTGAAGAATGTTTCCCTGGGAAATGTAGTCCCCCAACATGCATTTAGAGCAGAAGAAGAACATGTGCCCATGGAAACCAGGCCAAAGTAAAGGACTACATGGGGGGGAGATCAATTCTATCAAATCTGTGGAGTCTTCCCTATAGACAAATATGCTGCAGTATCCATCTGATAAGAACAGGGCAGGGTGTCGTATAGAAGCCATAGAAGTGAGAGGGATATTGTGATTCAATCACAAAACTAAACTGCATGGATCGATATAGCTATTCTTCTGGATACTATATACACAATCCAGCACTGTAGCCTAATTCTCCTAGACATCTACGTCTTTATAAACACACCTGGACAGTTGAATATAAGCATACTTATATACAGACAGGGTGGAGGAAGGGAATATGAGACCACAATTTGATGACTTCAGGTCCCTGTCAAAATCATTAAAATAACAGAATGGGCGTTTCTTTATCCACTTGACCTAAGAACATTTTCACATAAGTCTATAATACAGACCTATACACAAGCCAGCTATATATCTAAAAGGATGACACCACTGCATTTGGATTTCATGATGACTAAACAGAAACAAACGAGTAAGCTTGTATTTGCTTAGTTAAAAAAGAAGAAAAAATACGCATTTCTGGCTATGAATCCTGCTTTGGAGAGTCAAATAGACCAAACCAACTGCATAATCTTCCACAAACACACACTGCTGAACCAAACATGATTTATCTTGTTTTGATTGAGGGTATTTGATATCTGATATAGCAAAAGATGATAAACAAGCCATGTTCCCAACAGGAGGCTGACTTAGACAATACACAGTACCGTCACAGCAAAGGGAACCATGGTGACTAATGAGGGAAGAGGTTTAGAATACGCTGAAGCCAATACTTTGGGCGAAAAAACAAGCGTTTTTTTGCAACTGGACGCCAGACATTTTCAGTAGTGGTGTGTTTCTAAAAGGCTATGAAAGGTTAGAAAATCATGGCAACACGGTTTCATGACCTGCTGACTTCTCCTCTACTAGCATCAAGGTCAGAAGAGGGAACATATGGTATCGAGGGGGGAAAATCAGGTACATAATATGCAATGAGTACAAAATGGGACAATACAATCATAGGTATAGGAAAGAGTCAGGGTATGTAAAACAGAAACAAAACAAAAAAAACATAAATCTGCACACTTTCAATATTTATATTTACACACAGAACGCATCTAAATCATTAAAGTCGCCTCAGAGCTCGCTTTTTATCCGTTTTTTTCTTGCCCAGTACATTACTATTGCTACTGCTGCTGCTTGTGCCGTTTGCGCTGGCTCCGTTACCCAGGGCGGCGGCAGGGGCCATCCCAGCTCCCACCGCTCTCTTGGTGGGGTCGCCTGCGTGCTTCTTTGGCTGGGGTCCGTCGGGGGGGTCCTGAGGAGCCCCCGAGGTGCCCCCGGAGCCCCCCATGGCGTGGATCTCTGTGAGCAGACGAGCACGAGACGCGTACTCTGCGTAGTCCTCCAGGAGGAGACGCCCCGCCTCCTCGTTCAGAGCAGACTCAGGGTTAGGGTGGATCAGGAGGCACTTGATGGTCTGAGAGGAGGAGGAGGAGGTGGGGAGGAGAGGAGGAAGAGGTGGTGGGGAGGAGAGGAGGTGGGGAGGAGAGGAGGAGGAGGTGGGGAGGAGAGGAGGAGGTGGTGGGGAGGAGGAGAGGAAGAGGAGGTGGGGAGGAGAGGAGGAGGTGGTGGGGAGGAGAGGAGGGGAGGAGAGGAGGAGGAGGAAGAGGAAGAGAGGAAAGAAAAAAAATAGAATAGGAATAAACATAAAAAGGTATTAGCTTTAAACTAGATTTACGAGCGTACTGTATGGTGACTACAAGCAAGCGTGAGGTTGTGTTGCTCACAAGTAAAACATGTCGGAGGCCGAGCTCTGCCTTCCAGTCTCTCTTCAACACGTTCACGCAGATCTCTCCTTTGTGTCCCACGTTGGGGTGGAAAATCTTTGTCAGGAAGTAACCTTTGGGTGGAACGGCAGGGAAATCCTTCCCAAAACGAGGCGCATTCGAAAAATACCCCCTGCAAAGGGAGTTCCCTCTGGCAAAAAAAAAAGTAAACATGGAAGACATTTCATCAATTAAAAAGGCTTACATATTTTTCAACATATATATATATTTTTTATTTATTTATTACTCTTAATTCTGTGTAAGTGAATCTATGTAAATATTTCGGACAGAATTGTTTAAGGTTACCTGGTCCTTCGATGGCTGTGTGTAACTCTGTGATGTCCTCTTCGCTGGGATAGATCTTAATCCCCTCAGGAGGGTCTGCTGCTAAGGCTGACACCTCTTTATAGACCAGACGCAGAACCTGAGGAGGCAAGTTCTCCACATTGGAGTTCTGTAAAAGGTAATAAAACAGGTTAAATAAGTTAGGTAGACTAGAGTAGAAAAGCGGTAGTTATCTGGACACCATTTTTTAAATCAAGACGTTTCTACTCACACCCCAAAACGTCTTTGATTTTGTAAACTGTGTCCAGATGACTACATCTAGAACCTTTTCTAGAATTGAATGATCCTGGACAAATGAGGGTCTAGTTACACCAACCAGCCTGATGACTGAATGATTTCTCCTCTCAGTTTAACTCACATTACAGCCGTTGGTCTTTCACACGTTAAAAAGAGGACTAATACTATCTATCTAGTTATATAGATAGTTTTATGTCCAATTTAGTTTAGGGTTGCTTGTATATTTACACCATCCTTATTATCCCCATCAGACTGTACTTAATAGAGGATCATAGCTAATTGATACGATTGTAAAATCTTAGATGTGAAGTTAAACTAGATAAGTTATCTCTATTAAATATAAGAATATCTGTCTTTTAACCCAGCAAGTTATACTGGTTAATTTATTGTTAAAGCATCCTAACATGATGAAAATAAACATTAAATTTGACTTCGCCGAAGGCCACAGCTAAGCTAACTATGCTAAGCTAGCTAAACAAACGACAGACTCAATTAACTAGCGGCACTAAGCGACGTTATTTAAAAGGTAGCTTCAGTCTTTAATTTAGATACTATTTCACCGGTACATTAAGAACATGTTTATAAAGAGTTATAATCTCTGAATCTCACCATGTCTTCAAAAGGGTTCAGCCGATCAAGCTGGCAGGTTAGCTAAGCTAGCTGGTAGAAATTTTCAAAGGCTTTAATAACCGTTAGCAACTTGGCTAACACCCTCACACGGTCGCAGCAGGCACAAGATGCCAATTTTTTAAAACAAACTTCTTATTCTGTAAATGAAAAATATCAGGTACGATGTTTGCAGAGCAAAAAAACTGGTAAACAGTCAAGTATTTCTTGGTTTGTTTGTTAACTTGTCAGTTTTTCTCAGTTTTAGCCGTTTCGTTTGACACAGGAACAAAAATAACGACACTCGAAATACTGCCTCGACCAATCAGAGTAGAGGACCCAGCCAAACTGACCAATCAGCGGTCAGATATTCATGTGACGCTCATAGCTGGCAGCTCCTCCAGCCATCTAACATCGAGCATGTAGAGAAACAGTCCTAAACCATAGGTGCATTTGAATAACGCAGGCCCACCCAGCCTGCCCCCTTTGTGTGTGTGTGTGTGTGTGTGTGTGTGTGTTTGTGTGTGTGTGTGTGTGTGTGTGTGTGGGTGTGTGGGTGTGTGGGTGTGTGTGGGTGTGTGTGGGTGTGTGTGTGTGGGTGTGTGTCAGGTCAGGTAATTTGACTTTTTGTAAAATGAGAGAGAGAGTTTAAATTAAAAGCATGAAACCTTCAATTTCTTCAATGCAGTTTGATAATTGAGTCATATATATTTGCGTATTTTTAGTTTGTCAATTCATGGGTGGAAAGTTGATCACATCTCATCCATGATGTCGAGACTGCGGCCTCTGCAGTATCAAGCTGTCACCACTAGAGTGCGCTTTAACACCGCTGTCAGTTAGTATTGACCAACTACGTCCACAAAAGGATCAATTTTTTTCTTATTTTTACACGTGTGCTACTTTAAAAGCGCCAGTCAGTTTAAATGAATGCTGCATTTAAATCTTAAACGTCGACACTGAGTAAGGTTATGCAAGGAATTAAAAACAGAATTTATCAGATCACATCACCGGCTGTGTTTATTGGTTGTTCGAGTTCATCGTTGGCAAAAACAACGCAGGAACTGGTGGTGGGCGTGGCTAGGGGGCGTGGCTACTTGCATGGCAGCTGCACAACAACATCACTACTTCCTGTTTCTCGTTTTTACTGAAGAATCGAGCATATTCTTTTCATGAGTCAAATCGGCGTCGTCAGCAAGTTCATGCTTGGTATATTAATCTGTGCAATAAATACATGTTTAAATGTAGTTTGTTGTGGAGTAGAGACCGTTAATATATTACTGACCCACATATACTGTGTTATACGGCTGTTGTACCGCGTTGAACTTCCATCAGCATCGGGGTAAGATGGCTTCACCAGCTAGATAACTAAAGTTTAATTCATATTTTTAAATGAAAACTAATGGACACATTTAAGCATATTCTACTGTGATCAAAAATACGTTGGTTTT